>JAUIMM010001118.1:192500-196088 GCA_031769625.1 Taudactylus pleione | reverse complement strand
CCTAGTGCCAGGACACGCGGTGACGTCATGCGGACACGTGACACAGAGGAGCCCGGGGATCGCTGCTGGTGCTGGGGACCGGTATGTCTGCGGCTTATAGGGAGAGTATATATATAGGGGGGCACTGTGTGTATATATAGGGGGGCACTGTGTGTATATATAGGGGGGCACTGTGTGTATATATAGGGGGGCACTGTGTGTATATATAGGGGGGCACTGTGTGTATATAGGGGGGCACTGTGTGTATATAGGGGGCACTGTGTGTATATAGGGGGGCACTGTGTGTATATATAGGGGGGCACTGTGTGTATATATAGGGGGGCACTGTGTGTATATAGGGGGGCACTGTGTGTATATATAGGGGGGCACTGTGTGTATATAGGGGGGCACTGTGTGTATATATAGGGGGGGCACTGTGTGTATATAGGGGGGCACTGTGTGTATATATAGGGGGGCACTGTGTGTATATATAGGGGGGCACTGTGTGTATATAGGGGGCACTGTGTGTATATATAGGGGGGCACTGTGTGTATATAGGGGGGGCACTGTGTGTATATATAGGGGGGCACTGTGTGTATATATAGGGGGGCACTGTGTGTATATAGGGGGGCACTGTGTATATATATAGGGGGGCACTGTGTATATATATAGGGGGGCACTGTGTGTATATAGGGGGCACTGTGTGTATATATAGGGGGGCACTGTGTGTATATAGGGGGGCACTGTGTGTATATATAGGGGGGCACTGTGTGTATATATAGGGGGGCACTGTGTGTATATAGGGGGGCACTGTGTGTATATATAGGGGGGCACTGTGTGTATATAGGGGGGCACTGTGTGTATATATAGGGGGGCACTGTGTGTATATATAGGGGGGCACTGTGTGTATATAGGGGGCACTGTGTGTATATATAGGGGGGCACTGTGTGTATATAGGGGGGCACTGTGTGTATATATAGGGGGGCACTGTGTGTATATATAGGGGGGCACTGTGTGTATATATAGGGGGGCACTGTGTGTATATAGGGGGGCACTGTGTATATATATAGGGGGGCACTGTGTATATATATAGGGGGGCACACTGTGTGTATATAGGGGGGCACTGTGTGTATATATAGGGGGGCACTGTGTGTATATATAGGGGGGCACTGTGTGTATATATAGGGGGGCACTGTGTGTATATATAGGGGGGCACTGTGTGTATATAGGGGGGCACTGTGTGTATATATAGGGGGGCACTGTGTGTATATAGGGGGGCACTGTGTGTATAGGGGGGCACTGTGTGTATATATAGGGGGGCACTGTGTGTATATAGGGGGCACTGTGTGTATATATAGGGGGGCACTGTGTGTATATAGGGGGGCACTGTGTGTATATATAGGGGGGCACTGTGTGTATATATAGGGGGGCACTGTGTGTATATAGGGGGGCACTGTGTATATATATAGGGGGGCACTGTGTATATATATAGGGGGGCACTGTGTGTATATAGGGGGCACTGTGTGTATATATAGGGGGGCACTGTGTGTATATAGGGGGGCACTGTGTGTATATATAGGGGGGCACTGTGTGTATATAGGGGGGCACTGTGTGTATATATAGGGGGGCACTGTGTGTATATATAGGGGGGCACTGTGTGTATATAGGGGGGCACTGTGTATATATATAGGGGGGCACTGTGTATATATATAGGGGGGCACTGTGTGTATATAGGGGGCACTGTGTGTATATATAGGGGGGCACTGTGTGTATATATAGGGGGGCACTGTGTGTATATATAGGGGGGCACTGTGTGTATATATAGGGGGGCACTGTGTGTATATATAGGGGGGCACTGTGTGTATATAGGGGGGCACTGTGTGTATATATAGGGGGGCACTGTGTGTATATATAGGGGGGCACTGTGTGTATATATAGGGGGGCACTGTGTGTATATATAGGGGGGCACTGTGTGTATATATAGGGGGCACTGTGTGTATATATAGGGGGCACTGTGTGTATATATAGGGGGGCACTGTGTGTATATAGGGGGGCACTGTGTGTATATATAGGGGGGCACTGTGTGTATATATAGGGGGGCACTGTGTATATATATAGGGGGGCACTGTGTGTATATAGGGGGGCACTGTGTGTATATATAGGGGGGCACTGTGTGTATATATAGGGGGGACACTGTGTGTATATAGGGGGGCACTGTGTGTATATATAGGGGGGCACTGTGTGTATATATAGGGGGGCACTGTGTGTATATATAGGGGGGCACTGTGTGTATATATAGGGGGGCACTGTGTGTATATAGGGGGGCACTGTGTGTATATATAGGGGGGCACTGTGTGTATATATAGGGGGGCACTGTGTGTATATATAGGGGGCACTGTGTGTATATAGGGGGGCACTGTGTGTATATATAGGGGGGCACTGTGTGTATATAGGGGGGCACTGTGTGTATATATAGGGGGGCACTGTGTGTATATATAGGGGGGCACTGTGTGTATATATAGGGGGGCACTGTGTGTATATAGGGGGGCACTGTGTGTATATATAGGGGGGCACTGTGTGTATATATAGGGGGGCACTGTGTGTATATATAGGGGGGCACTGTGTGTATATATAGGGGGGCACTGTGTGTATATATAGGGGGGCACTGTGTATATATATATAGGGGGGCACTGTGTGTATATAGGGGGGCACTGTGTGTATATATAGGGGGGCACTGTGTGTATATAGGGGGGCACTGTGTGTATATATAGGGGGGCACTGTGTGTATATATAGGGGGGCACTGTGTGTATATAGGGGGGCACTGTGTGTATATATAGGGGGCACTGTGTGTATATAGGGGGGCACTGTGTGTATATAGGGGGGCACTGTGTGTGTATAGGGGGGCACTGTGTGTATATATAGGGGGGCACTGTGTGTGTATATAGGGGGGCACTGTGTATATATATAGGGGGGCACTGTGTGTATATATAGGGGGGCACTGTGTGTATATATAGGGGGGCACTGTGTATATATATAGGGGGGCACTGTGTGTATATATAGGGGGGCACTGTGTGTGTATATAGGGGGCACTGTGTGTATATAGGGGGCACTGTGTGTATATATAGGGGGGCACTGTGTGTATATAGGGGGGCACTGTGTGTATATATAGGGGGGCACTGTGTGTATATATGGGGGGCACTGTGTGTATATATAGGGGGGCACTGTGTGTATATAGGGGGGCACTGTGTGTATATATAGGGGGGCACTGTGTGTATATAGGGGGGCACTGTGTGTATATATAGGGGGGCACTGTGTGTATATATAGGGGGGCACTGTGTGTGTATATATAGGGGGGCACTGTGTGTATATATAGGGGGGCACTGTGTGTATATAGGGGGGCACTGTGTGTATATATAGGGGGGCACTGTGTGTGTATATAGGGGGGCACTGTGTGTATATAGGGGGGCACTGTGTGTATATATAGGGGGGCACTGTGTGTGTATATAGGGGGGCACTGTGTGTATATATAGGGGGGCACTGTGTGTATATATAGGGGGGCACTGTGTGTATATAGGGGGGCACTGTGTGTATATATAGGGGGGCACTGT
>JAUIMM010001118.1:22500-187500 GCA_031769625.1 Taudactylus pleione | reverse complement strand
CTCCTGTCTCCCTACCTCTCCTGTACACACGGTCTCCTGTCTCCCTACCTCTCCTGTACACACGGTCTCCTGTCTCCCTACCTCTCCTGTACACACGGTCTCCTGTCTCCCTACCTCTCCTGCGTACACACGGTCTCCTGTCTCCCTACCTCTTCTGCGTACACACGGTCTCCTGTCTCCCTACCTCTCCTGTACACACGGTCTCCTGTCTCCCTACCTTTCCTGCGTACACACGGTCTCCTGTCTCCCTACCTCTCCTCTTACTCCGTTCCATCCCAAACACTCAGTGATTTACCTACAACGAAGTCTAAGGGTCACCTCTGCATACTCCTCCTCCTGGACCTCTCCGCTGTGTCACCATTCATCACCCTCTGCTGCACGCAGTTCCCACCATTGGCCCTCATGACACAGTTCATTCCTCATGTAATTGCTTCCTATCCATCCGCACTTTCCACATTGGTAGGTCTGCCAGTTTTTCCCTTCCCTTCATCTGCCAATCTTTCACCCCCAACTGCCACTCTTCCCACTCGGCTGCCAGTCTTCCCCCCCCTCCTTCCTCGGCTGCCAGTCTTTCACCCCCAACTGCCATTCTTTCACCCCCAACTGCCATTCTTTCCCATCAGTTGCCAGTTTTTCCCTTCCCCCTCATAATGACACCGCACCTACCTCTCCCCCTCCTTACTGCCTGGTGTGTCTCTGCCGTCTGGATGTCCCTAAAGCTTCTCACACCCAAACCAGCGCTGGTTATCACCTCCCTCCAAATCCCCCTGACCATCAGCAGCACCACCATTTCCTCCGTCTCCTAATCCCACTGCCCTCCGCTGTATAGCTGACAACCAGTCTCTCCCCAGAACATCTCCACCATAAACCTAGATAGGATGCTTCCTTCTCCCTTCCTGTGTGGTCTGTGGAAGGTGTGCTCAGGGACACATGTTTGCAATATGCCATCAACAGATCTGTCCTCGTACACCTGTCCCTATTGCACTACATGGCGTGAGACGTCTGGCGCAACTCTTATTCTGTGTCCTCCTTACTCAGTTTTGGGTCTTAGTTTGATTATAGTGTACTAGGTACTTAGGATTAGTGCCCTCGTGCTCCTGTGCTACCTGGAGAAGAGGTCCTTGATTTCGGACCTATCGGTGGCCGGGAGTAAATAAATGAACACATAAGAAATCCAAGCGCCACTGGTCACAACCTATGCTGCTACACATCTGATAGAGGATCTGCCTTAATCTCTCAACGTGAACAAAAACACCAATAAAAACTACGGAGGAGCCGCCCAAAATTATAAACCTGAATTCCCGTAAAAAAAAACCCCAATGTTTTATTATAAATTGTATTGAGAATAGTAATAAAAAATAGTTAAAAAGAAAAAACCTTCAAATGGATACAATATATCAGTCCAAGTCCGCTGTATATAGTAATTGTAATTACTATAGTAATGTTGTATCCACAATAAATTTACTGTCTCACAGAGGTTTAATATCAAAAAACGTATATACAGTCAGGTAATAAATATTGGGACATTGACAGAATTTTCCGATTTTGGCCTCTATTCACCACCACAATGGCTTTGAAATGAAACAAACAAGATGTGCTTTAACTGCAGACTTTCAGATTTAATTTGAGGGTAATTACATCCAAATCGGGTGAACGGTGTAGGAATTACAACGGTTTCTATATGCACCTACCACTGTTTAAGGGGCCAAAAGTAATGGGACTATCAACTCCAAAGCTATTTCATGGACAGGTGTGGGCTATTCCCTCGTTATTTCATTATCAATTAGGCAGGTAAAAGGTCTGGAGTTGATTCTAGGTGTGACATTTGCATTTGGAATCAGTTGCTGTCAACGCTCAATATGAGATCCAAAGAGCTGTCACTATCAGTGAAGCAAGCCATCATTAGGCTGAAAAATCAAAACAAACCCATCAGAGAGATAGCAAAAACATTAGGTGTGGCCAAATCAACTGTTTGGAACATTCTTAAAAAGAAAGACCGCATCGGAGAGCTCAGCAACACCAAAAGACCCGGAAGACCACGGAAAACAACTGTGGTGGATGACAGAAGAATTATTTCCCTGGTGAAGAAAAACCCCTTCACAACAGTTGGCCAAATCAAGAACACTCTCCAGGAGGTAGATGTATATGTGTCAAAGTCAACAATCAAGAGAAGACTTCACAAGAGTGAATATAGAGGGTTCACCACAAGATGCAAACCATTGGTGAGCCACAAAAACAGGAAGACCAGATTAGAGTTTGCCAAACAACATCTAAAAAAGCCATTACAGTTCTGGAACAACAACCTATTGCAGATGAGACAAAGATCAACTTGTACCAGAGTGATGGGAAGAGAAGAGTAAGGAAAAGAACTGCTCATGATCCAAAACATACCACCTCATCAGTGAAGCATGGTGGTGGTAGTGTCATGGCGTGGGCATGTATGGCTGCCAATGGAACTGGTTCCCTTGTATTTATTGATGATGTGACTGCTGACAAAAGCAGCAGAATGAATTCTGAAGTGTTTCGGGCAATATTATATGCTCATATTCAGTCAAATGCTTCAGAACTCATTGGACGGCGCTTCACAGTGCAGATGGACAATGACCCGAAGCATACTGCAAAAGTAACCAAAGAGTTTTTTAAGGCTAAAAAGTGGAATGTTATGCAATGGCCAAGTCAATCTCCTGACCTGAATCCGATTGAGCATGCATTTCACTTGATGAAGACAAAACTGAAGGGAAAATGCCCCAAGAACAAGCAGGAACTGAAGACATTTGCAGTAGAGGCCTGGCAGAGTATCACCAGGGATGAAACCCAGCATCTGGTGATGTCTATGCATTACAGACTTCAGGCTGTAATTGCCTTCAAAGGATTTGCAACAAAGTATTAAAAAGTGGAAGTTAGATTTAGGATTGTTTAGTTTGTCCCATTACTTTTGGCCCCTTAAAAAGTGGGAGGCACATATAGAAACCGTTGTAATTCCTACACCGTTCACCTGATTTGGATGTAATTGCCCTCAAATTAAATCTGAAAGTCTGCAGTTAAATCACATCTTGTTTGTTTCATTTCAAAGCCATTGTGGTGGTGAATAGAGGCCAAAATCTGAAAATTCTGTCAATGTCCCAATATTTATGGACCTGACTGTATATATCAAATGGATTCTGGAGCGGTAGGCATCATATACAACGGATAATAGAGTTGTGTGTGAAAACTTGCTCACCCGTCCGTCTGTCAAGGAGCACCAAAAAGTCCTCTCACTGTCTGTAATTTGAATCCCGTCTGCTCACGGAATTACTCAGCCAGTGGATCTGTTCACCGGTAATCAGATTGATGGTGGCCGGAGTCTAAATCTCCCCACTTCGGAACCGGATCAGGCAGTGCAGCTGGGCCGCCGCACCGTCCGATAACCTCAGAGGGTATGTGACGGTCCTACTGAGGTGGGGGCTGAGCACCGTTCAGTAGTAATGCCGGCTCGGTGGTGGCCGGGAGTGACCTAGATCACCACGAGTACTGACTCGCGGCACTAGGACCGTGGCTCCGGTAGTGTTAGTGCTTGCTGCCCCTCTCTGGCAGCCAGACAATAACTAGAAAATAGTATACTCTGTACTACGCCATCTCCACCTTTAAAGGGGAGATTGGGCTCCTTATGGTTATAGTTGCTGCCTGGTCCTTCCATTTATACACCTGTTTCTGCTTTGCTGATTCCTCCTGCTGGAGCTGTTGTAACTGGGCAATGCTTTGTGGTGCTTTAGTTCCTGCGTTGTTTGACCCCCGTATTCTGTTTGGTTCACTCTCAGCTTAGTGTGTAATGTGTTCTGTAGCTTGTCGTCACTTGTGTTTTCTTCATTCTTCTGCTATTACTGAAAATAAATCTTCCTCCAGGTCTCAGGCTGAGGGGGTACAGTCGGTATCGCACTGCACGTGTTCCAGGTTAAATGACCTCACGGCTCTTCTCAGCCAGGTAGACGCTGTGCATCTAGCGCCATAGGGGACAAAGCTTCGTGCTAATCTTAAGAGCTGGCAGGAGAGTTGGTGAAAACCGTCTGGTTAAAGAAGTTGGTGCACTCCATTGTGGAACTTACTCAGGAGAAGTCAGACCATCAGCGCCTGGTGCATGACCAGTTCTCCCCTTCCCTTACTGTGTAGTGGCCCCTCCTCCTTGTCCCCTACCCTTACAAACCCCACTGCATCCAGTTGGGATTGTTTCCCAGTTCAGAAGTCTGTCTCCACCTGGGATATTGCCATGCAGCAGACGATGGCCTCCATGACCTTGCCACTAGATAAACTTTGTGAGGTATGTTCATCTGGGCTTCCTCACAAGCATAATGGCTTTGCACGGGTTCAGCCTCCAGATGATTCTGAGCTCTATAAAGTGGAGGAGAGAGGATGAGATTGGATTGATATAGAAGACCCTGTTCCTGGGGTGGGGGACTCTACCACACACCGCGGAGTGAAGGAATTGGCCTTGGCAGTCCGGCATGCTTTCCAGGATGCGGTGGAACCTTCGGTTTCATTGTGGAAAAGTCCAAAGGAAGCTCCTGTTCTTTTTCTTGTGATCTCCCACCTTACAGATATCCTGGGAGAAGCTTGGATAAAGCCTGATAGGCCTTGTGCCGAAGCGCTTCACTTTATCCTATGCCTTTCCAGAAGATGATATGGGTAAGTGGTAGAGCACACCTCGAGTACCCATTCCTCACCTGGCTAAGGCCACTATTATCCCCATTCCTAATGCAGTATCCTTAAAGGACAGCGTGGATTGGTATGTGAGGGGATTGTTAAATCAATCTTTGTCAGTGCTGGGGCATCTCTCTGGCCTGTCTTGGTGGTTCCCTGGGTGAATAAGGCAGCAAAGAAATGGGCTGAGCAACTCTGGTTACAATTTAGTCCATCCATACAATCATAAGTTCCATGGGACAGAACGAGTTTCTTGCTGCCATGAATAAAAGATGCATACTTGCATATCCCAATCTGGAAGTGGCATCACTGTCCCCTCAGATTTGTTGTAGGCAAGGTCATTACCAGTTCAGTGATCTGCCCAGCGGTCTGGCAACAGCTCCTGGGGTATTCACCAAGGTCATGGCTGTAATAGTAATGCACCTCAGATATCGGGATCAGCTCATATCTGGCTGATCTCATCAAGGCCGGCTCAGTAACATTGCTCCGGCTTCCCTTGCAGCTGGCAATATAACGGCATTGATTGGTGATAAAAGTCCAACTCGTCGCATATTTTGGTCCCCCTCCAAAATATAAGCTCATTGGATGGTCGGCAGAATCCATCTGGCGTCCGACTGTTTAGTTGTTAGCCAGCCTCTCATGGAGTTTGTCTGTTTTACTGAATACAGTAGATCTCTTCAGGACCTTTCAATATTTTCTAGTGTAACTTGGACGCTATCTCTGAAGTTCAGACTTTTCTTCATGTCCAACCACGGCGCATGATCTTCCTGAGTCGCCAGGTGTCACATGGTAATCCTGCCGGAGTACACAATCTTTGCCCTCCACAGACAGTTTCTCACCCTGCTGTTTGCCAAGTGGGTGTCTGTTCTGCTCTGCTTGAAGTTGTTGGGCATTTGTAGACCTTTCAGCGGCAACTTCTTACTCCCATTGGTCTTGTGCGAATCCCAACTTGGCGTCTCAAGTGTTTCAGTCGTAGCAAACAACTCTCCTCTCCTTTGGTGGCTCAGGAGCTGCAAACTGGTATAGAGTCGACCTCTGTCAACATGGCAGTGGACCATACTGACCACAGATGCCAGTCTGCAGGGTTGGGGTGCAGTGACATTAGGATCTTTGTATCCAGGGGGTTTGGACTTGGACAGAGGCAAGACTTCCAATAAGCATTTTAGAGTTAAGGGCCATTCATTTTGCTCTCCTTTAGGCACTGTCTCATCTTCAAGAAAGACCATTAAAGATCCAGTCGGGCAAAACTACAGTTGTGGCTTACATCTACCACCAAGACAGAAGATGCAGCTTGATGGGTGGAATGGCACGTGCCAGTGATGTCAGCAGTGTTCATCCCAGGTGTAGACAACTAAGAAGCAGATTTTCTAAGATGGCACAAGGTTCATCCCGGGAAACTATCCTTTTTGGAGATCTTCGAACAACTCCTGACCGATGGGATCAGCCAAAGGGGTGGACTTGATGGCTTCTCGACGCAACCACAAGGTGCTGCTCTACAGCATGTGCATGAGGGATCGAAACGCAAACCTGGTGGATGCAATGACTGTCTCATAGAAGTTCCACTTAGTGTATCTATTATTGCCATTTCCGCTGCTCCCATGCGTGCTGAAAAAAGCAAAAGCCAAGGGCAGTCCCATGATCTTGGTGGCTCCGAACTGGTCAAAACAGTTATGGTACACTGACATTCTCAGCATGGTGATGACTGTCAATCCGATCAGATCTGCTCAGTCATTGCCTGGTTTTCCATCTGAACTTGGCTTTGTTGGTTTTGATGGCATGGCTGTTGAAGCCATGATCTTCTAAGCTAAGGGCCTCTGATCAGTTCACTCAGACCATGATAAAGGCTAGGAAGCCATCCTCGGCAACAAATTATCCTTGCTTTTGGAGTATTTACATCCCATGGTATGAACAGAAGTAGGTCCATACGTCTACATTCAACTAGGCTAGCCAGCTGTCATTTCTGCAGGGCAGCTTGGACAGTGGGATGAAATTATATTCACTGTAGGTTCAGGTTTAGGACCTTTCAATATTTTCTAGTGTAAATTGGACGCTATCTCTGAAGTTCAGACTTTTCTTCAGGGTGTGCTTCATGTCCAACCACCCTTTGTTCCTTCGGTTGAGTTGTGGGATCTCAATTTCATCATGTGCACATTTCAATGGCCGCCTTTTGAACCTCTGGATAATGGAGATCTTAACTTTCTGACCTGAAAAGTGCTGGCCATTTAATCTGCTATGCAAGTCTCGGAGTTGATGCTTTGAGCACCAGACCACCTTTTCAGCTGAAGGTTGTCTACTGGTTTAATCTTATTTTTTTATTCTAGCTCTCAGTGATGACTCATCCTCAGGCAGCAGGGATGATCAGGGCCTTTGTGACGTCAGAGCCTTGTGGATGTATGTGAAGAGATCTACTGTATTCAGTAAAACAGACAAACTCCATGAGAGGCTGGCTAACAAGTAAACAGTCGGAGGCCAGATGGATTCTGCCGACCATCCAATGAGCTTATATTTTGGAGGGGACCATATACCAGATCACCGGAATATTCTACCAAATCGGTTGACTGACTCTTAGGGGGCACAGCACAGTGCTTAGTGAAGAAGTTATGCAAGGCAGCCACATGCTCCTTAATCCATACTTTTACAAAGTTCTACAAATGTAATGAGTTCGTAGACAGAGATGGCAGTTTTGGGTTTAAGATTTTGCACGCAGTCATGAATGAGCATTGTTCCTCCTTAGGAGGCATCTTTGGAACGTCCCTTATGATATCCAGTGTCCCACAGGTATGATGACAGAGAAAATGGGATTTCTGGTACTCACCATTAAATCTGTTTTCATTCCCTCCCTTTCTTTGTTACACTCTGTTTTGACAATCCCTTGTTAGTGTTCTTGTTACGTGTGTGATCTTTCTCCTATGGACTTTTTAAAATAAAAAAATAAGGCACTATGGAATATAGAGGAGGTAGAGGCATCCCACAAACAAGTTTAGTTTGCAGTCGTGCCTGCTCCTTGAACAGCGCCCTCCTCCATCCCAGGTGGATTAAGACAAACGGATTCAACACTGGGTACCAAAATTCTATGATTTAAAAATAAAGTGTAGGTCTGTTTTTTTTTAAGAAATTGCAGAGAAAGCCAAGTTGTCAGTGATTACCGTTTTCTACACCTTCAAAAGGCACTTGGAGACTGGGGGCAACTCTGGCAGGAAGAGGTCTGGCCAACCCAAAGCCGCAACAGAATCAGAAAACAAGTTTGAGAGTCAACAGCTTGCGTGGTAGGTGGCTGATAGGACAACAGCTTCTAGTCCAGCTCATCACTGGTCAAACTAAGCAAGTCACTGGTTGAGTATCAGTAAGAAAACTATTGCTAAGAGAGCAGTGTAGGAAAAGGAGGCTTGCCTGGGCCATGAAGGACCACCAGTGGACTACTGAAGACTGGAAGAAGTTCTTATGGAATGATGAATCAATATGTGCAATCTTGTCACACAGGGTTTCTGTGTGCTGAGTTGAGTAGGTGAAAGGACGGTTCCTTAGTGTGTGACACCAATTGTCAAACATGTAGGAAGTGTGATGGCCTGGGGCTCTTTGCTGGATCCTGAGTTTGGTGACTTCTAGAAAAAGAATAAGACAATAGGCCTCAAATCATGGTATGGCCGCACAGTCTCCAGACGCACCCCATCAGGCTGGTTTGGGTGCAAGCAAAGCCATCTACAGGTGCAGCACATCTGTGGGAGCTTCTGCAGTAGTGTTGGGAAGAACTTTCTAAGCAGTATTGTAGGAAGATGTCATGTGTGTGATTGGCCATTATATCTGTTAAAAGCGGCTACTCTGAAGAGTCAGAAATTGACATTAAATGATATTACCATAAATGATTCTAATTACATTATCTCCTTTTTGTTTCTTTGTTCAATGATTTATTTCAGAGTGGAGGGAGACAGCAAAGTGGGATATTCTAAAGCCTTTTACCCGCAGTGTATCTGGTGTTGTCTGTTTTGTAGGGTGAGCCAATTGCAGGCCGTGTGCACGTCAGTGGGATGAGTATATAGTTCTGTGAGCTGTGGCCCTGATTCAGAGCCGATCGCTCTGAATCAGCGCCGGGCTTTTTTTTTTTTTTTTTTAACGGCCTCCTAGCCGCTCGCATAGCTGTGGATGACCACCCACAGCTATAGCGAGCGGCCAGGAAGATGGTTGTGATGGTCAAGACCATCGCGACCATCGGGCTTGTGACGAGACCCTTGTGGTAGGGTCTCATTGCCGCAAGCCCCAGAGAGGTTTCGGCTCTACCAGAGCCGAAATCCATGTCAGTGGGGCCGGCCCCAGACGGAGGCGTTCACATGGGAATGCCTCCGTTTGGGCAGCCACTCCCCCGGCCCGCCCACCAAAGGGGGCATGCTGTCACTCAACATCGACAGCACGCCCCCTTTGATGCGAGACCCAGAGCGACGGAGTGCCCGTCGCTATCCGGTTCTCGCGCATTGCGCACGACAGCCGGCTCTGTCGTGCGCATGCGCACTGGCCCACCATGGACCCGGTTGCGAGCGCACAGCACTTGCGACCGGGTCTGAATCAGGCCCTGTGTGTATAATGCTGTTTCTCAGCTTTTCTATGTATGGTCATCGTATCATCTCCAATCGTCTTCGTGATTATACCCATATATGGTCATCCTGTAACCTCCAATCTGCATCATAAGTGATTATACCCATATATGGTCATCCTATAACCTCCAATCAGCATCGTAAGTGATTATACCCATATATGGTGATCGTATAATCTTCAATCATCAAGTGATTATGCCCATATATGGTCATTGTATCATCTCCAATCATCAAGTGATTATACCCATATATGGTCATCCTATAACCTCCAATCATCATGAAGTGATTATGCCCATATATGGTGATCGTATAATCATCATCATAAGTGATTATACCCATATATGGTCATCCTATAACATCCAATCATCATAAGTGATTATACCCATATATGGTCATACTATAACCTCCAATCATCATAAGTGATTATACCCATATATGGTGATCGTATAATCTCCATTCATGATAAGTGATAATACCCATATATGGTCATCCTATAACCTCCAATCATCATCATAAGTGATTACACCCATATATGGTCATGCTATAACCTCCAATCATCATAAGTGATTATACCCATATATGGTCATCCTATAACCTCCAATCATCATAAGTGATTACACCCATATATGGTCATCCTATAACCTCCAATCATCATAAGTGATTACACCCATATATGGTCATCCTATAAACTCCAATCATCATCATTATAAGTGATTATACCCATATATGGTGATCGTATAATCTTCAATCATCACCAAGTGATTATACACATATATGGTCATGCTATAACCGCCAATCATAAGTGATTATACCCATCTACCGTCATCCTATAACCTCCAATCATCATCTTAATTGATTATACCCATATATGGTCATCCTATAACCTCCAATCATCACTATAAGTGATTATACCCATATATGGTCATGCTATAACCTCCAATCATCATCATAAGTGATTATACCCATATATGGTCATCCAATTCCTCCAATCATCATCGTAAGTGATTATACCTATATATGGTCATGCTATATCCTCCAATCATCATAAGTGATTATACCCATGTATGGTGATTGTATAATCTCCATTCATGATAAGTGATTATACCTATATATGGTCATCCTATAACCTCCAATCATCATAAGGGATTAGACCCATATATGGTCATCCTATAACCTCCAATCATCATCACTATAAGTGATTATACCCATATATGGTCATGCTATAACCTCCAATCATCATCATAAGTGATTATACCCATATATGGTCATCCAATTCCTCCAATCATCATCGTAAGTGTTTATACTTAGATATATGGTCATGCTATATCCTCCAATCATCATAAGTGATTATACCCATATATGGTGATTGTATAATCTCCATTCATGATAAGTGATTATACCTATATATGGTCATCCTATAACCTCCAATCATCATAAGGGATTAGACCCATATATGGTCATGCTATAACCTCCAATCATCATCGTAAGTGATTATACCCATATATGGGCATCCTATAACCTCCAATCATCATCGTAAGTGATTATACCCATATATGGGCATCCTATAACCTCCAATCATCATAAGTGATTATGCCCATATATGGTTATCCTATAATCTACATCCTATAATCTACAATCGTCTTCGTAAATGTAAGAGCCAATGAATAATAAGAGATCTTGTTACAGGTTTATTGGGTGAGCAAATGTATTAAAAATGACGTTGGTTATGTTATCAATAACTGATTAATAAATAATGAAATCAATAAAACTAGTTGATGACTGTATCATTGTGTGTGTCAGGTTCCTATAAGGTGTCAGGATGTCACTGTCTATGTCTCCATGCAGGAGGGGGGAGTATATAGAGGAACACAGGGGTCTGTACAAGGACGTGATGATGGAGAATCACCAGCCCCTCACATCACTGGGTAAGAGGAGACTGTCATTTATTGTACAGGGGAGAGCATGTACGGGGGCCCGTATATATACACACCCCCTGATAATCACATATATACAATGTACTCAGTCACTGTTTGTCTCCTACAGATGGACCCAGTAACAGAAATACCCCAGAGAGATGTCCCCATCCTCTTTATTCCCAGGACTGTACAGAGGAGAATTACAGGATCCCACAGGAGCATCATGTAGGTGTGATTTAGGGTCTCACCAATATACCAAAGTTACTGTCAGAATTCAGTAACAGTCAGAATACTCATGGGATAGTAGTATGTAAAGGTAATGGTAGGTGGTGTCACCGTACTGTGGCATCTTGGAAATGCCCAGACCTGCATCAGTTGTAATCTGACGTCTCGTAAGATGAACACCGGCTAGACTGCTCATGGCAAGGCAACGAAAATTGACTGGTAACTGCTATGTTGTATTGCTTAATAACCATTTGCAGCCCTTCATGTTCCCCCACACCAAGATGGAATATTCCAGCAGGATAATGCACCATGTCATCAGTCCCATGTTGTCCAGAATTGGTTTGAGGAGCATTCTGGAGAGTTCTGACGAATGGTGTGGCCACCACGTTTGCCCAATATGAACCCAATTGAGCATTTATGAGACGTGGAGGTGAAGTACATTCATACCCAAGACCCTACAAATAGGGAGCTGTGGGAAGCTATCCAGATGGTCAACATCTCTGCAGAGGTTTTCCGTCCACATGTGGAATCAATGCCACGTTGAGTTGCTGCTCTTTGCCGTGCTAGACGGGGGTCCTACACAATACTAGGCACCTATCCCATGAATTTTGCTTCTAATTGTAGAATTTTTGCTTCTAATTATATTAACAAAGACAACTACCGCACAGGTTCGTATTGACAACCACCAACTGGATATATTTGTATATTATAATATTAAATATAATATCTCAGGGGTGTGCTACCTGCTACCAATTTGCTTCTAATTATATTTATTGTTTAATCTCTTACTGAAATCAGAAATTATTAATGTATTTTTTTGCTCATTTATATAGTGTGAAGTCCTCTTGAATGATAAAGTAAAAGATTCAGAGGGAGAAGAGACATATGTGACTGATATAAATGCAGAAGATATAGAGGGAGAAGAGACGTATGTGACTGATATGAAGGCAGAAGATATAGAGGGAGAAGAGACGTATGTGACTGATATAAAGGCAGAAGATATAGAGGGAGAAGAAGAGACGTATGTGACTGATATAAAGGCAGAAGATATAGAGGGAGAAGAAGAGACGTATGTGACTGATATGAAGGCAGAAGATACAGAGAGGGAAAAAGAAACGTATGTGACTGATATAAAGGCAGAAGATATAGAGGGAGAAAAAGAGACGTATGTGACTGATATAAAGGCAGAAGATATAGAGGAAGAAGTAGAGACGTATGTGAGGGGTGATCAGCAGTATAAGGAGGAGGAAATCCCTACAGATATCAGCACTGGTGAGTAATAAACACTTATTACAGGAAAAATTCACATATTCTCCCAGGGCACCATGATGACACTGTGTAGCATTGTTGTCTCACAGTGCTGCGTTTGATTCTGACCAGGGCGTTATGTGTGTGGGGTTTGTTTGTTCCAGTTTTGAGTAGATTACCTTCCCCAATCCAAAAATATACTGAAATGTTTATTGAATTTTGACGACATGTGCGTTAGGGAATTTAGATAGTAAACTCCAATGGGTTTGAGACATGTGCATAAATACAAATAAACCATAATAATACGGCACTATATAAATAAACCATAATCACTCGGTACAATAATCTCGTTTTCTACACCCTTTTCAGCTCCTATTAGACTCCTGCTCTACCCCTCACATCATGTCACTGTGTGTTACCAGCCCAGAGATCTGACCAGTCTCCTCCCCACACTCTCTGGTGTATCTTATACATCAGGAGCCATCAGTCCCTATTATACTCCTGCTCTCCTCCTCACATCGTGTTACTGTGTATTACCAGCCCAGAGATCTGACCAGTTTCCGCCTCCCCACACTCTCTAGTGTATCTCATACATCAGGAGCCATCAGCCCCTATTATACTCCTGCTCTCCCTCTCACATCATGTCACTGTGTGGCACCAGTCCCTGGTAGGGAGTGTAAGAGTTAAGGCTCCAAAACAGATGCAGAATATTTCCACCACTGAAACACCACCTCAACATCACCAGATCCTTAAGGACCCAGTGGAGGACTTGTATGCGCATGACACCCTACAATATGTCATCTCCAAATGAATCTCTAGGCCTCTTCATTGCTGAGAAACATCCAGAGAGGCCCAGATGCACCAAATTTGGGGTATGGAAGGACATACTCCTCTCTCAAATGCTCATTCCCAGTTTTAACAGCCACGCCCCTGGTTTCTGAGGAAGCCATCCCATGGAGCTCAACTGGGTAATTACTACCTTAGTACCCACATAATAGTTCTGAACTATTCCGGGCACCGACCACCCAGTCAGGGGTCCCTGAGGCTGACTTGTAGAAATGGTTCCTTGCTTCAGTATGACTCCACCCTGCTTCTCTAGGACACTCCCTCACAGCACTAGTGCCTCTCAAAGCCAGAGACCTCAAAACAGAATTTGGTGGCCCCTTAAAATGAACTGCCTTCAATTTTGAGGGGCCACAGCTCCTCAATACTGGGCCCTAGGTGCACCAAGCTTAGAGGAATGAAAACTGGGACTGCACCCTTTCGAAGAAATTTGGACTTGTTTTTAGGAGCAGTCCCCACAGTTTGTGGAAAATTTTAATAGTACCCCCCTGTTATCTTAATGGGGGAATGCCACAGAACACCAGGAACCAGTGGCGTAACTGCCGTAGGTGCTGCTGCTATGGGGCCAGGACTAATCCGGGGACCGGCACTGCCCCTGCACCTATGGTGCCAGGCCTCGGTCCGTGTCACCCCTCCCGCACCCTCTTCACTCCCCTCTCCATGCTTTACCTGCTCATTGCTAGCGGCCCCCATTCCGTGTTGCGTCCTGGTCGGCTCCCCTTCATTGACTGATATTGCATCAGTCAGTGAGGAGAGAGGAGCTGGCCGGGAGAGGCGGTGTGCCTGCCCTGCGCACCGAGACCATGGAACAGGTAAGTCAAGGAGGGGTAAGTGAGGTGGGTGCGGGGGGCGCAGCCCAAGTGGTGGGGCTGTGAAAAGTTTGCTGTGTGGGCCCCCTAGGTCTAGTTACGCCCCTGCCAGGAACTGCTCAACCCTTATGGAGCTGAGCCGAGTGTCTATTACCCCACTACCCGGAAAGCAGTTCTGAACATTTCCAGGCACTGCTAATCCAATTAGGAGCCCCTTGGACCTTCATACCCAATAATTATCTTGTAGCAACAGTTCCTGGATTCACTATGACTTAACCCCCTACTCTCTGAAACACTTCAACATCTACCCTCTGGAACACTTCAACATGTTGCTCGAGCCTCTGAAAGCCAGGGACCCCAGATTTTAGGATAGGCACACCCTTTGGTGAAAAATATAGGAGACACCACTCAACACAAGAGGCATGGGTACAACAAACTTGGGGAGAGGGAGCGGTGGGCACTCCTCTCTCCAATTCTCCACTCCTTTGGCAACTTTATGCCCGCCTCTCGCATTTTGGTGATGAAGAGGCCGCAGGAGAAGACATTCCAGTTCTCTATAAGGGCACCTGAGGGAACCAGCATTCCACAAAGTGCTCTAGATTCTCCTAGACCACCCAGGGAAATTTAAGTGCAATTTTCTTATAAATACTTAACTCACATGTAATAATGTAGAATATTTATATACACCGCTATACTCTGTGCTCAGTATTCCCATCTGCACTGCCGCCCAGGACACCTCTATCCCAGATACAGTGTCTCGCATATATATTAGGTACATTATTATATATAAATACCGGTACACACTTTATTCTGATACACTGGCTTTAACCAGTACAGCACCTGTGGTACGGTAAGATACTTTCCCAGTCATCACGTTCTTTGTACTGCCATCAGCACTGGGAGGGTGCTGGGAGCTACCCTCCTGGTCGCCAGTAGATGGGTTCCTTCGCCTATAGCCGGTACCATGTTCTCAGAGCTGAACACCCCCACTCCTGAGCATCATATCATCCCTACAACATTCACAAAGCAATCGCGTGCGCAGTGCGACTTACACCCATGCACAATGGCAAATAATCTCCCCGTCTGCATACATTTCGGCATTACGTCTACTGTATCACGCCATCAGTGTCCTCACTTTCCTCAGAGCTGGGACTTAAACTATTCACTCTCTGCAGCCGCCGGGGGGTGGTCTGGGCTGCGGCACACACAAATTCAATACCTGGTGCCTAGCGCCAAATGGTTAATTTGAAAACGGCGCTTCGCCGTCAGTGATAACCAATTCAGTGCTATGGCTACTACGGTGGAAGCAGCGGAGTCGGCAAAGCTAACTCACAACAGTCCTAGTGTGCAAACAACCTGGCCTACCACTGGGTGTAGTGCACCAACACAACCTTGTAATAGATGAGGCTACTTAATATGAAGGATGTGCTGCAGTTGCAGATGAGAACAGAGAAACAGCAACACATCGTAGGACAAGGAAAGTAGAAAGAAGCACAACCTCCTGGCTCTATGGGAAATGGTGAAACAAATTACAGCCTCCTACAGAGATATAGCCTAAATGCTTACGTGAGTGATGGACCTAATGCCGTCACCCTTTGCCTATATCTTGAGAACCAGGTGAAAGTTCCCAAGAAGTAGGAGGCACTGATTGGCTGAGACTGTCTTAACACCTGGTGTCTATTTAGACATTGTCTACCTTTTTACTGTAGATCTTTCAATCCACCTCCATTATGTTTGAGTGTGAACGGTAGAAGTCCAAAGTGTCCCTCATTATGTTGTACTAAGCACAAACTTATGGGAATAGGGGTGAGATAAATAATGATTAATGACACCTTTGCTGTGGGATAACTAGATAACTATTTTATTTCTACCAGATGGACACAATACAAGGAAGACCTCGGAGGGACATCTCGTTTGGTCTGCAGAATATAAAGTAAAAGATGAGAACGTCACGCTCCAGTCTCCAGAAGAAAACCTAAATATACATTCATCACTTCACAGTGCAGATATATCATCTGATCCCTCTATTCTTGAGGAATGTACTTCTGGTAACTCGCATATTGCTGCGCATAGTACAGATCATAGCGGTGATACAGTCACTTCCTCTTCTGAGTGTGGGAAAAGTTCTACAGATAACCTAGCTATTGTTACAAATGAGAGATGTCACACAAATGAGAGGTCATTTCCATGTTCTGAATGTGAGAAATTTTTTACACATAAATCATTTCTTATTATACATATGAGAAGTCACACAGTTGAGAAACCATTTCCATGCTCTGAGTGTGGGAAATGTTTTGCAGAGAAATCACATCTTGTTATACATGAGAGAAGTCACACAGGTGAGAAACCATTTCCGTCTTCTGAGTGTAGGAAATGTTTTACACAGAAATCACAGCTTGTTATACATCAGAGAAATCACACAAGTGAGAAGCAATTCCCATGCTCTCAGTGTGGGAAATGTTTTGCACAGAAATCAAATCTGGTTACACATCAAAGAACTCACACAGGTGAGAAACCATTTCCATGCTCTAAGTGTGGGAAATGTTTTACACAGAAATCCCAGCTGGTTACACATGAGAGAACTCACACAGGTGAGAAACCATTTCCATGTTCTAAATGTTCAAAACGTTTTGCACATAAATCAGCTCTTGTTACACATCAGAGAAGTCACACAGGTGAGAAACAATTTCCATGCTCTCAGTGTGGGAAATGTTTTACACAGAAATCATCTCTTGTTATACATGAGAGAAGTCACACAGGTGAGAAGCCATTTCCATGTTCTGAGTGTGGGAAATGTTTTACAAATAAATCAGAGCTTGTAATACATCAGAGAAGTCACACAGGTGAGAAACCATTTCCATGTTCTGAGTGTGGGAAATGTTTTACACAGAAATCAGATCTTATTATACATGAGAGAATACATACAGGTGAGAAACCATTTCCGTGTTCTGAGTGTGGGAAATGTTATACAAGCAAATCACATCTTTTTACACATGAGAAAAGTCACACAGGTGAGAAACCATTTCCATGTTCTGAGTGTGGGAAATGGTTTGCACAGAAATCACAGCTTGTAATACATGAGAGACGTCACACAGGTGAGAAACAATTCCCATGTTCTGAGTGTGGGAAATGTTTTCCACAGAAATCATCTCTTGTTACACATCAGAGAACTCACACAGGTGAGAAACCATTTACATGCTCTGAGTGTGGGAAATGTTTTGCACAGAAATCCCAGCTGGTTACACATCAGAGAAGTCACACAGGTGAGAAGCCATTTCCATGTACTGAGTGTGAGAAATGTTTTACAAATAAATCAGATCTGGTTATACATCAGAGAAGTCACACAGGTGAGAAACCATTTCCATGTTCTGAGTGTGGGAAATGTTTTACAAAGAAATCAGCTCTTGTTATACATGAGAGAAGTCACACAGGTGAGAAACCATTTCCATGTTATGAGTGTGGGAAATGTTTTGCACATAAATCAGCTCTTGTTACACATCAGAGAAGTCACACAGGTGAGAAACCATTTCCATGCTCTGAGTGTGGGAAATGTTATACAAAGAAATCAGATCTTGTTACACATCAGAGAAGTCACTGAAAGAAAAGATTTCCATGTTCTGAGTGTGGGAAGTGTCATTTTAATATTCTGAATGTGAGAGATGTTATACACACAAATCAGCTCTTATACATTAGAAAGTCACAATTGAATTTCCTCAAGTGGTAGACTTGAAACAGGGTTGTGTTTAATATTTTACATATAAGAAAACGAATGACATTGTGTATATAGCACCTTTCTCCCAATAGGATGCAAAGCACCTTGCATTTTGGTATGAGAAAGAAGACATTTTAAATGTGCACAGTAGCTAGTGGTTACTCACATTCAGCCATTCACCATTGGAGCTTACAATCTATTTCCATATCACGCACTTAATCCATCAGTCTGCTTTTGAAAGCTGTGGGAGAAAACCAGAGTAACCAGTGGTAGCCCATGCATAAAGAGAACCTCAAAGCTCCAAACAATTAGGTCCTTGGTGGGAATAGCTAAGGAACCCTCCCACTAACATAAAACTCCTCCCCAGTGTTGCCCTTTGACTGATAGTGGACAAGGGAGGAGGTGGCTGAGCCTCTACCAGCAGCTGCAGAACTAGTGAGGCTGAGCCGCCTGTATCTGAGGTCACTCTCACCATTGGCATTAGAATACGGCTGTACCACTGGACTGTCCATTTCAATCGGCGCGGTGAATTACACTGCACTGGGCCTCGGCTAACCCAGATCCATTGGCGTGGCCGTCTACTTCAGCGGAGAGACGGCCCGTGAAGTTATCATGTACAGTGGACCGGCTACACAGCCGGAGACATATCCACTGCAGCTCATCCTCCTCCCATCTGAGGGTGGGCTCCTTGTCCTTGAGTCCTTTTGCTGAATGATAATAGGTGCAGTTTGGTTTACTTGCAGCCCCCTGGGTTGGAGAATTATAACAAATCTGAGATATTAGAAGTGCTGCTACTGCTGTACCTCAGTTTCGTTTAACATTTGGTCAAATCTGGCTTTCAATGGGGATGTAGTTATTATACCTACAATCGGGATGTCGATTGACGAAAAACCTGCGCTAGAATCCTGACAACTGGATCCGTTAGCTTTTAGACGCGTGGGAGGGAGAGTTAGTTTTAGGCCCCCCAGAAGGTTAGGGTTAGGCTGTGGGAAGGGGGAGGTAAGGGTTAGGCTGCGGGAGAGGTTAGAGTTAGGCTGCGGGAGGGGGGAGGTTTGGGGTTAGGCTAATGGAGGGGGAGAATAGGGTGATGCTGCGGGAGGGGGGAGGTTTGGGGTTAGGCTGTGAGAGGGGGTTGGTTTGGGGTTAGACTGTGGGAGGGGGGGAGGTTAGGGGTTAGTCTGTGGGAGGGGGGAGGTTAGGGTTAGGCTGTGGGAGGAGGGAGGTTTGGGGTTAGGCTGCGGGAGGGGTGAGGCTACGGGACGGGGGAGGTTTAGGCTAGACTGCAGGAGGGGTGAGGTTATGGTGAGGCTGCGGG
This sequence comes from Taudactylus pleione, assembly GCA_031769625.1. Taxonomy (NCBI): domain Eukaryota; kingdom Metazoa; phylum Chordata; class Amphibia; order Anura; family Myobatrachidae; genus Taudactylus; species Taudactylus pleione. Next base: position 168,172 of record JAUIMM010001118.1, on the reverse strand, counting down.
AGGAGTGAGGTTTGGTGTTAGGCTGCGGGAGGGAGGTTTGGGGTGAGGCTGCGGTAGCGGGGAGGTTTGGGTTAGACCACGGGAGGGGTGTGGTTAGAGTGAGGCACTAAAAGGGGGAGGGTGCAGAAAAAGGGTTAAGGAGAGGGTTTGGATGCTTACCTAACCCCTGTCAGGATACTGAGCATCGGGATGACAGCCGGGCATCCCATACCCAGCCCTTTCCATATATGACTCCTATGTCACTGGATATTTTTTATCCATTCACTACAGTTATAAGTTGGTTATAAAACTAAACATAAATGTATTCCTGCTGAAAGATTTGTATTATCACACACAGACATTGTGGACTCAAATATATACATGTATATATACACTACATGAAAACTGTCTTATTTATCAAATGAGTTGTAAAATGAATAGAACATATAGTCTAGACATTGGCAAGGTTAGAAATAATGATTTTTATTTGAAATAATAATTTTGTCCTTCAAACTTTGCTTTCGTGAAAGAATGCTCCTTCTGCAGCAGTTACAGAATTGCAGACCTTATTAATCTTTTCCTTTTATTGGCCAGTCTCAGATATGGCTTTTTCTTTGCCACTCTGCCTAGAAGGCCAGCATCCCGGAGTCGTCTCTTCACTGTAGACGTTGACACTGGCGTTTTGCGGGTACCATTTAATGAAGCCGCCAGTTGAGGACTTGTGAGGCGTCTATTTCTCAAACTAGAGACTCTAATGTACTTGTCTTCTTGCACAGTTGTGCACCGGGGCCTCCTGCTTCTCTTTCTACTCTGGTTAGAGCCTGTTTGTGCTGTTCTCTGAAGGGAGCAGTACACACCGTTGTAGGAAATGTTCAGTTTCTTGGCAATTTCTTGCATGGAATAGCCTTCATTTCTAAGAACAGTCTGTCGAGTTTCACATGAAAGTTCTCTTTTTCTGGCCATTTGGAGAGTATAATTGAACCCACAATTGTGATGCTCCAGATACTCAACTAGCTCAAAGGAAGGACAGTTTTATAGCTTCTCTAATGAGCAAACCCGTTTTCAGCTGTGCTAACATAATTGTACAAGGTTTTTCTAATCATCCATTAATCTACTAACGCGTTTAGCAAACACAATGTATCATTAGGACACTGGAGTGATGGTTGCTGGAAATGGGCCTCTAGACACCTATGTAGATATTTCTTTAAAAAAACAGATGTTTGCAGCTAATATAGCCATTTACCACATTAACAATGTATAGAGTGTATTTCTGATTAATTTCCTGTTATCTTCATTGAAAAAAAAACATTCTGTCAAAAATAAGGAAATTGACCCCAAACTTTTGAACAGTTGTGTGTGTGTGTATATATTATATGTGATGCATACATGCTGATAATATATATGTGATAAAAGGAAATTTTGATATTTCAATATCTACAGATTGATATTATAATACAAATGTACATACAAGCAATTATATGTATTAAACACCATCATTAATTAACATTGATTAAGTCCATTTGTGGTTACAGCGCTTCCCACTTTCTTTCCTATACTCTTTATGTGTGACCCTGTGTATGTGTGAGAGCTGCTGTGAGTGTGACCCTGTGTATGTGTGAGAGCTGCTGTGAGTGTGACCCTGTGTATGTGTGAGAGCTGCTGTGAGTGTGACCCTGTGTATGTGTGAGAGCTGCCGTGAGTGTGACCCTGTGTATGTGTGAGCTGCTGTGAGTGTGACCCTGTGTATGTGTGAGAGCTGCTGTGAGTGTGACCCTGTGTATGTGTGAGAGCTGCTGTGAGTGTGACCCTGTATATGTGAGAGCTGCTGTGAGTGTGACCCTGTGTATGTGTGAGAGCTACTGTGAGTGTGACCCTGTGTATGTGAGAGCTGCTGTGAGTGTGACCCTGTGTATGTGAGAGATGCTGTGAGTGTGACCCTGTGTATGTGTGAGAGCTGCTGTGAGTGTGACCCTGTGTATGTGAGAGCTGCTGTGAGTGTGACCCTGTGTATGTGAGAGCTGCTGTGAGTGTGACCCTGTGTATGTGTGAGAGCTGCAGTGAGTGTGACCCTGTGTATGTGAGAGCTGCTGTGAGTGTGACCCTGTGTATGTGTGATGGCTGCTGTGAGTGTGACCCTGTGTATGTGTGAGAGCTGCTGTGAGTGTGACCCTGTGTATGTGTGAGGGCTGCTGTGAGCGTGACCCTGTGTATGTGTGAGAGATGCTGTGAGTGACCCTGTGTATGTGTGAGAGATGCTGTGAGTGTGACCCTGTGTATGTGTGAGAGATGCTGTGAGTGTGACCCTGTGTATGTGTGAGAGCTGCTGTGAGTGTGACCCTGTGTATGTGTGAGAGCTGCTGTGAGTGTGACCCTGTGTATGTGTGAGGTGCTGTGAGTGTCACCCTGTGTATGTGTGAGAGCTGCTGTGAGTGTGAGCCTGTGTATGTCTGAGAGATGCTGTGAGTGTGACCCTGTGTATGTGTGAGAGCTGCTGTGAGTGTGACCCTGTGTATGTGTGAGAGCTGCTGTGAGTGTGACCCTGTGTATGTGTGAGAGCTGCTGTGAGTGTGACCCTGTGTATGTGTGAGAGCTGTGAGCGTGACCCTGTGTATGTGTGAGAGCTGCTGTGATTGTGACCCTGTGTATGTGTGAGAGATGCTGTGAGTGACCCTGTGTATGTGTGAGCTGCTGTGAGTGTGACCCTGTGTATGTGTGATAGCTGCTGTGAGTGTGACCCTGTGTATGTGTGAGAGCTGCTGTGAGTGTGACCCTGTGTATGTGTGAGAGCTGCTGTGATTGTGACCCTGTGTATGTGTGAGAGATGCTGTGAGTGACCCTGTGTATGTGTGAGAACAGCTGTGAGTGTGACCCTGTGTATGTGTGAGAGCTGCTGTGAGTATGACCCTGTGTATGTGTGATAGGTGCTGTGAGTGTGACCCTGTGTATGTGTGAGAGGCTGCTGTGAGTGTGACCCTGTGTATGTGTGAGATCTGCTGTGAGTGTGACCCTGTGTATGTGTGAGAGCTGCTGTGAGTGTGACCCTGTGTATGTGTGAGAGCTGCCGTGAGTGTGACCCTGTGTAGGTGTGAGAGGTGCCGTGAGTGTGACCCTGTGTATGTGTGAGAGGTGCCGTGAGTGTGACCCTGTGTATGTGTGAGAGGTGCCGTGAGTGTGACCCTGTGTATGTGTGACCCTGTGTATGTGTGAGAGGTGCCGTGAGTGTGACCCTGTGTATGTGTGAGAGGTGCCGTCAGTGTGACCCTGTGTATGTGTGAGAGCTGCCGTGAGTGTGACTCAGGACGGTACGTGAGTAATAAGGGGATGTAACAGGACGGTACGGTGTAATAAGGGGATGTAGCAGAAGGGTACGGTGTAATAAGGGGATGTAGCAGGACGGTACGGTGTAATAAGGTGATATAACAGGACGGTACGGTGTAATAAGGTGATATAACAGGACAGTATGGTGTAATAAGGGGATGTAGGAGGACGGTACGGTGTAATAAGGTGATATAACAGGACAGTATGGTGTAATAAGGGGATGTAGGAGGACGGTACGGTGTAATAAGGGGATGTAGCATGACGGTACGATGTAAAAGGGATGTAACAGGACGGTAGGGTGTAATAAGGGGATGTAGCAGGACGGTACGGTGTAATAAGGGGATGTAGCAGGACGGTACGGTGTAATAAGGGGATGTAACAGGACGGTACGGTGTAATAAGGGGATGTAGCAGGACGGTACGGTGTAATAAGGGGATGTAGCAGGACGGTACGGTGTAATAAGGGGATATAACAGGACGGTACGTTGTAATAAGGGGATGTAGGAGGACGGTACGGTGTAATAAGGGGATGCAGCAGGACGGTACGGTATAATAAGGGGATGTAGCAGGACGGTACGGTGTAATAAGTGGATGTAACAGGACAGTACGGTATAATAAGGGGATGTAGCAGGACGGTACGGTGTAATAAGGGGATGTAGCAGGACGGTACGGTGTAATAAGGGGATGTAACAGGACGGTACAGTATAATAAGGGGATGTAGCAGGACGGTACGGTGTAATAAGGGGATGTAGCAGGACGGTACGGTGTAAGTAGGGGATGTAACAGGACGGTACGGTGTAAGTAGGGGATGTAACAGGACGGTACGGTGTAATAAGGGGATGTAGCAGGACGGTACGGTGTAATAAGGGGATGTAGCAGGACGGTACGGTGTAATAAGGGGATGTAGCAGGACGGTACGGTGTAATAAGGGGATGTAGCAGGACGGTACGGTGTAATAAGGGAAGGTAGCAGGACAGAAGGGTGTAATAAGGGGATATAGGAGGACAGTACGGTGTAATAAGGGGATGTAGCAGGACGATACGGTGTAATAAGGGGATGTAGCAGGACGGTACGGTGTAATAAGGGGATGTAGCAGGTCGGTACGGTATAATAAGTGGATGTAACAGGACGGTACGGTGTAATAAGGGGATGTAGCAGGACGGTACACTGTAATAAGGGGATGTAGCCGGACGGTACAGTGTAATAAGGGGATGTAACAGGACGGTACGGTGTAATAAGGGGATGTAACAGGACGGTACGGTGTAATAAGTGGATGTAGCAGGACGGTACGGTGTAATAAGGGGATGTAGCAGGACGGTACGGTGTAATAAGGGGATGTAGCAGGACGGTACGGTGTAATAAGGGGATATAACAGGACGGTACGTTGTAATAAGGGGATGTAGGAGGACGGTACGGTGTAATAAGGGGATGCAGCAGGACGGTACGGTATAATAAGGGGATGTAGCAGGACGGTACGGTGTAATAAGTGGATGTAACAGGACAGTACGGTATAATAAGGGGATGTAGCAGGACGGTACGGTGTAATAAGGGGATGTAGCAGGACGGTACGGTGTAATAAGGGGATGTAACAGGACGGTACAGTATAATAAGGGGATGTAGCAGGACGGTACGGTGTAATAAGGGGATGTAGCAGGACGGTACGGTGTAAGTAGGGGATGTAACAGGACGGTACGGTGTAAGTAGGGGATGTAACAGGACGGTACGGTGTAATAAGGGGATGTAGCAGGACGGTACGGTGTAATAAGGGGATGTAGCAGGACGGTACGGTGTAATAAGGGGATGTAGCAGGACGGTACGGTGTAATAAGGGGATGTAGCAGGACGGTACGGTGTAAAAAGGGAAGGTAGCAGGACAGAAGGGTGTAATAAGGGGATATAGGAGGACAGTACGGTGTAATAAGGGGATGTAGCAGGACGATACGGTGTAATAAGGGGATGTAGCAGGACGGTACGGTGTAATAAGGGGATGTAGCAGGACGGTACGGTATAATAAGTGGATGTAACAGGACGGTACGGTGTAATAAGGGGATGTAGCAGGACGGTACACTGTAATAAGGGGATGTAGCCGGACGGTACAGTGTAATAAGGGGATGTAACAGGACGGTACGGTGTAATAAGGGGATGTAACAGGACGGTACGGTGTAATAAGTGGATGTAGCAGGACGGTACGGTGTAATAAGGGGATGTAGCAGGACGGTACGGTGTAATAAGGGGATGTAGCAGGACGGTACGGTGTAATAAGGGGATGTAGCAGGACGGTACGGTGTAATAAGGGGATGTAGCAGGACAGAAGGGTGTAATAAGGGGTTGTAGCAGGACAGTACGGTGTAATAAGGGGATGTAGCAGGACGGTACGGTGTAATAAGGGGATATAGCAGGACGGAACAGTGTAATAAGGGGATGTAGCAGGACTGTACGGTGTAATAAGGGGATATAGGAGGACAGTACGGTGTAATAAGGGGATGTAGCTGGACGGTACGGTGTAATAAGGGGATGTAGCAGGACGGTACGGTGTAATAAGGGGATGTAACAGGACGGTACGGTGTAATAAGGGGATGTAGCAGGACGGTACACTGTAATAAGGGGATGTAACAGGACGGTACGGTGTAATAAGGGGATGTAGCAGGACGGTACGGTGTAATAAGGGGATATAACAGGATGGTACGTTGTAATAAGGGGATGTAGGAGGACGGTACGGTGTAATAAGGGGATGTAGCAGGACGGTACGATGTAATAAGGGGATGTAACAGGACGGTACGGTGTAATAAGGGGATGTAGCAGGACGGTACGGTATAATAAGGGGATGTAGCAGGACGGTACGGTGTAATAAGTGGATGTAACAGGACAGTACGGTATAATAAGGGGATGTAGCAGGACGGTACGGTGTAATAAGGGGATGTAGCAGGACGGTACGGTGTAATAAGGGGATGTAACAGGACGGTACAGTATAATAAGGGGATGTAGCAGGACGGTACGGTGTAATAAGGGGATGTAGCAGGACGGTACGGTGTAAGTAGGGGATGTAACAGGACGGTACGGTGTAAGTAGGGGATGTAACAGGACGGTACGGTGTAATAAGGGGATGTAGCAGGACGGTACGGTGTAATAAGGGGATGTAGCAGGACGGTACGGTGTAATAAGGGGATGTAGCAGGACGGTACGGTGTAATAAGGGGATGTAGCAGGACGGTACGGTGTAATAAGGGGAGGTAGCAGGACAGAAGGGTGTAATAAGGGGATATAGCAGGACGGTACGGTGTAATAAGGGGATGTAGCAGGACTGTACGGTGTAATAAGGGGATATGGGAGGACAGTACGGTGTAATAAGGGGATGTAGCAGGACGGTTCGGTGTAATAAGGGGATGTAGCAGGACGGTACGGTGTAATAAGGGGATGTAGCAGGACGGTACGGTGTAATAAGGGGATGTAACAGGACGGTACGGTGTAATAAGGGGATGTAGCAGGACGGTACACTGTAATAAGGGGATGTAGCCGGACGGTACAGTGTAATAAGGGGATGTAACAGGACGGTACGGTGTAATAAGGGGATGTAACAGGACGGTACGGTGTAATAAGTGGATGTAGCAGGACGGTACGGTGTAATAAGGGGATGTAGCAGGACGGTACGGTGTAATAAGGGGATGTAGCAGGACGGTACGGTGTAATAAGGCGATGTAGCAGGACGGTACGGTGTAATAAGGGGATGTAGCAGGACAGAAGGGTGTAATAAGGGGTTGTAGCAGGACAGTACGGTGTAATAAGGGGATGTAGCAGGACGGTACGGTGTAATAAGGGGATATAGCAGGACGGAACAGTGTAATAAGGGGATGTAGCAGGACTGTACGGTGTAATAAGGGGATATAGGAGGACAGTACGGTGTAATAAGGGGATGTAGCTGGACGGTACGGTGTAATAAGGGGATGTAGCAGGACGGTACGGTGTAATAAGGGGATGTAACAGGACGGTACGGTGTAATAAGGGGATGTAGCAGGACGGTACACTGTAATAAGGGGATGTAGCAGGACGGTACGGTGTAATAAGGGGATGTAACAGGACGGTGCGGTGTAATAAGGGGATGTAACAGGACGGTATGGTGTAATAAGGGGATGTAGCAGGACGGTACGGTGTAATAAGGGGATGTAGCAGGACGGTACGGTGTAATAAGGGGATGTAGCAGGACGGTACGGTGTAAGAAGGGGATGTAGCAGGACGGTACGGTGTAATAAGGGGATGTAGCAGGACGGTACGGTGTAATAAGGGGATGTAGCAGGACGGTACGGTGTAATAAGGGATGTAGCAGGACGGTACGGTGTAATAAGGGGATGTAACAGGACGGTACGGTGTAATAAGGGGAGATAACAGGACGGTACGGTGTAATAAGGGGATGTAGCAGGACGGTACGGTGTGTGAGGAGACAAGGGAAAAGGACTTCTAGGACTTGCCTGCATGTTGAAAAGAGTTATGACCCAGTTCTGTGTTCTTAAATTGAAACCCTCAGTCTGCATGTCTCATACAGGAAGTTTGCCAGCAGCAGACAGCAAAGGTGTGTTCCTGTTACAAAACCCTCCTCCTTCCTCTCTGCAAAGACTGACACCTGAGCCCACCAATGAGTGAGAGAGAGGGAAGTAGGGTGGTGCAGCAAGAGGAATTGTGGGATAGTGTGTGAGTAGAGTGTGACTCTGAAGGTTGGGGTGTTGTCCCCTCTCAGTGTCTTAAGATATATAACAGCTCTGTGTGCCCTGCTACAGCTGCCATTGCTGGCCAGGTAGGGAAGAGATATACAGCAGCTCTGTGTGCCCTGTTACAGCTGGCCAGGTAGGGAAGAGATATACAGCAGCTGGAAAAGACTTTGCTGAACTCTGAGTGGACTGTAATGATATAACCCTGCTTACTGTTTGCTGAATTTCTGTGTCTCCATGAATAAAGTTCATCATTCCTTCATTATAACCTGCTCCACTGTGTGATCCCTGAACCCCAGGATACCCAGGACACCCGGTATCCTCACATTTGGCGGCAGCGGTGGGACGTCACACAGTTCCTGCAGTAATTCCAGGGGAGTGAGTAGAAGCCACTCTAATACCAGAGAATATCAGCATGGAGAGTCAGTCAGCAGTTGCAACCGGCGGCCAAATTGAAAACGTCATGAGAGAGCAGGAGAAGTTTTACCGGACAGCCCGGAAACCGCACCTGCAAGGATTTTGCAGGATGAAGGGAATTGCTTATAATGGGACTGACACCCGGGAGATTCTGGTACTACGGTTGTTGGAGTGGGATCGTGCACACCCAGAGGATCCCGACCACCTGAGTGATGATGAAGAAGGACCGACAGGCAGTGGAAGCACTTCCAGTCGGTTACCCGAGTCAACCACCGCTACTCCCGCCCTACTACAGAGCTGGCTGGGGGCGCTAGGTGAAAGTGCAACTACACAAGAGAGAGCTGGAGTGATCCAAGCAATATTAGGGGTACAAATCCCTACTAGCAGCGGAACTGTGCTGTCGCCCAGAGGGGCTGAACAAGAGAAGCGGCGCTTGGGATTTAAGGATGTTCCCACATTTCGAGAGAATGAAACTGACATTGACACTCACCTGCAGATCTTTGAGAATCTCATGGGAGTGCACGGGATAGAGCCAGCTGAATGGCCCAAGTACTTGGGGCCAAGTCTCACCGGTAGGGCTTTGGAAGCCTACAGGGCTCTAACTTCCCAGGAATGTGGAATCTACACCTGCATAAAGAAGGCATTGCTGGCTAAGTTTCAGATCACTGCAGAATCTTATCGTCTCAAATTCAGGACACTGAGCAAAAGTGGGACTGCTTCCTACCAAGAGTTTGCCAGTCAGCTACGGCAAGCTTGTGGAAAATGGCTCGAGGGTAGACAGGCCTCTACCGTGGAGCAGATCATCAACCTAATTGTGGCAGAACAACTAATGATTAAGATGGCACCAGAGATACGGGAGTGGGTCGCAGACCGGAAGCCCAGCACGCCTGAACAAGCTGCAGAATGGGCTGATGAATATATAGCTAACCGTCCCCAATGGAGAGTCTTCAGTGCAACAGGTGGTACAAGAACCCCACGAGCGGAGAAGCTCCCTGACAGAGAACCACGCATAATTGATAGTAGTAAAGGAGGCCCTATCAAAAACATTTCTTATCAACCACCCAGATTCAAAGTGGCTAACCCAGAACCTCGGAAGTGCTACCGCTGCAATCAACCAGGACACTTGTTGAGGGACTGTCCACGCACGCGAGGGCCATTCCCTGGGGCTAGACCGGCCCCAGTCTCTGTGGTATGTTACCCCATGGAGGATTATTGCGAGGAGGTCATCCATTCAGATGCGACCGAGATGATGGATGGGGTGTATATTGTAGACCTGGTTCTGGGGGAGGAGCAGGCAACTCCTCAGAATATGCAGGGGCACTTACAGCCTGTGTTGGTAGAGGACCAGCGGGTACAGGGCCTACGAGATTCTGGGGCCTCACTCACATTGATTGAGCTAGACCTGATTCCCACCTCCCGGGTGATTCCTGGACAGTATGTACGAATTGCCACCGCCGGGGGACAACAGACCGATATCCCCGTCGCCAAGATACATCTCGACTGGGGAGCTGATCAAGGAATCGTGGAGGTCGGAGTACTCAAGGGGCTACCAGCCAAGGTCATCCTCGGGAATGATCTGGGACAGGGACTGGTGACACGCTTCGTTCAAGTGGTGACCCGGAGCCAAACCCAAAGAGCAGTGACCCAGGTGACAGATTCAGAACAGAACCAACCTACCCCGACCACAATGGTGAGTGATTCCAGTTTCTTGTCCAGTACTTCAGAGTTAGACTTGGGGGAGGTGGACCGGAGCGAGTTTCGACAGGCCCAACGGACAGACCCTTCCCTAAGTAAATTAAGGAGTGCAGCCGACCTGGGGTTGGAAACAGCTGATGGGAGCAAGATAGTTTGGGAAGAGGAATTGCTGTACTGAGTGGTCGTTCTTCAGTCTGGACAGGAAACAGTAATGCCTACTAAACAGTTGGTGGTACCTACACCGTACAGAGCACAATTACTAGCCCTTGCTCATGACATTCCAGCGGCCGGGCATTTTGGCACCCGTAAAACACTGGCACGATTGTTGCGGAATTTCTTCTGGCCACGAATCTCTAGAGACGTTAAGCAGTATCGAGACACCTGCAATACCTGCAAAGGCTCGGGAAGCCCCAGCGAAAAGCTCCTCTGCACCCATTACCTATTATAGGGGAGCCCTTTGCCCGTGTTGCCATAGACCTAATTGGACCATTAGCTATTCCCAGTCATACGGGAAAGAAGTACATCCTAACACTGGTGGACTTTGCTACACGCTATCCTGAGGCTGTGGCCCTATCATCTATTGACACAGAACACGTTGCGCAAGCATTAACAGACATATTCAGTCGGCTTGGATACCCACAGGAAGTCATCACAGATCAAGGGCCCCAATTCCAAGGTGAACTAATGCAAACCCTGTGGGAAAAGTGGGGGGTTCGACCTCTTCGGACCACCTCTTACCATCCACAGACCAACGGACTCTGTGAACGTTTCAATGGAACGCTAAAAAGACTTCTACAAGCTTACATGCTGTCCGAGGGGAGGGACTGGGAGAGAGCCCTTCAACAGCTTCTCTTCGCTTATCGGGAAGTCCCACAGGCGTCTACTGGATATTCCCCATTTGAACTTTTGTACGGCCGGAAAGTGCGGGGGCCTCTAGACCTGGTCAAAGAGAGCTGGGAGGGAACTTTCCAAGAACACCAGCAGCCCATTTTACAATATGTAGAGAATATGCGGAACCGCATGAGAAGATTGCTACAGTTAACCCAAGAGCATCTCAGGGAATCACAAGAGAGACAAAAGGAATGGTATGACGCCCATGCTCAAGACCGAGAGTTGCATCCAGGGCAAAAAGTAATGGTGCTTATCCCAGTGCGAAGAAACAAACTGCAGGCTACGTGGGAAGGACCGTATACCGTGGTAAGGCGCACCGGGCCGGTCAATTACGTGATTGCCCTGGATAAGGGAGGGAAGTACCTACACACCTTCCATATAAATCGAATTAAGGCCTATCGTGATCGTCAAGTAGTAACAATGGCGGTATGTTGTCCTCCGATGGAGGCACCAGAAACTGATCCATTGCTTGACCTTTTGGGAGCTGCTAAAGAGAAGAAAGGAGTGGAATCAGTCCAGGTGGGACAACAGTTGAATGCAGCCCAGCAGCAAGAGATGTGGAGGATCTTAGAGGCTGAACAGGCCCAGTTTTCTTGTCTACCTGGTCGAACTCATCTGACCGCCCACCATGTGGACACTGGGAGTGCTAGGCCCATCCGACAAGTCGCTTACCGGATGACTCCAGGTGTTATGAGGCAGGTAAAGGCTGAGATCGAGGAGATGCTAGCTTTGGGGGTCATAGTGCCATCTAAAAGCCCATGGGCTGCTGGGGTTGTGTTGGTTCCCAAGAAAGATGGGACCACACGGTTTTGTGTGGACTATCGCAAATTGAACGAAGTCACCACCACTGATGCTTACCCTATGCCCCGTGTTGATGAGCTACTGGATCGGATTGGAGGGGCTGAGTTTGCCTCAACATTGGATTTGAGCAAAGGCTACTGGCAAATCCCACTTACCAAAGAAGCCCAGGAGCGTTCTGCCTTCATCACACCGGAAGGACTCTTTGAGTGGACTACAATGCCTTTCGGGATGAAGAACGCCCCTGCCACATTCCAGCGAATGGTTAATGACCTCTTGGAGGGGTGTCAAGACTTTTCCCAAGCCTACTTAGATGACATTGCCATCTTCAGCCATACCTGGGAGGAGCATTTAATTCAGGTGACAGAAGTGCTGAAGAGGATTAGACAGGCTGGACTCACCATACGCCCAGATAAGTGTCAAATGGGGATGGCTGAGGTTCAGTACCTAGGACATCGGGTCGGAGGAGGTGCTATCAGACCTGATCCGGCAAAGGTGGAGGCTATTTCCAATTGGCCCCAACCTGTCAACCAAAAACAAGTGCGGGCGTTCCTTGGAGTCACTGGCTATTACAGGAAATTTATACCACATTACAGCACCGTGGCCAAGGCTCTGACAGACTTGACCAAAAAGAGATATGCTCGGAATATTGAATGGACTGTTGAATGTGAGCAAGCTTTCAACACCTTAAAAGACTTGCTGACTCGAGCCCCAGTGTTGGCTGCCCCTGACTACAACAGAAAGTTTATTGTGCAGACAGACGCATCAGGGTGTGGACTTGGGGCAGTGTTGAGTCAAGTGGGAGCAGATGGTAGGGAACATCCAATTGTGTATCTATCCCGTAAACTAGCTGACCGAGAGATAGCCTACGCCACTATTGAAAAAGAATGTCTAGCCATAGTCTGGGCCTTAAAGAAGCTACAACCATATCTTTATGGGAAAGAATTTACTGTTGTCACTGACCATAACCCGTTGTATTGGCTAAACAGAACCTCGGGGGAAAATGGGAGGTTGTTGAGGTGGAGTCTGGCGTTACAAAGTTTCAACTTTTCCATTTCTCACAAAAAGGGACGAGAACATCACAATGCTGATGGGCTATCCAGATGTGAGGAAACAAATATCAAGCTTCGCAGACCCTCGGGCCGAGTCGACAGTCAGGACTCCAACATTGGGACCATGTCTGTCTCCTCGATTTAAGAAGGGGGAGGTATGTGAGGAGACAAGGGAAAAGGACTTCTAGGACTTGCCTGCATGTTGAAAAGAGTTATGACCCAGTTCTGTGTTCTTAAATTGAAACCCTCAGTCTGCATGTCTCATACAGGAAGCTTCTCAGCAGCAGACAGCAAAGGTGTGTTCCTGTTACAAAACCCTCCTCCTTCCTCTCTGCAACGACTGACACCTGAGCCCACCAATGAGTGAGAGAGAGGGAAGTAGGGTGGTGCAGCAAGAGGAATTGTGGGATAGTGTGTGAGTAGAGTGTGACTCTGAAGGTTGGGGTGTTGTCCCCTCTCAGTGTCTTTAGATATATAGCAGCTCTGTGTGCCCTGTTACAGCTGTCATTGCTGGGCAGGTAGGGAAGAGATATACAGCAGCTGGAAAAGACTTTGCTGAACTCTGAGTGGACTGTAATGATATAACCCTGCTTACTGTTTGCTGAATTTCTGTGTCTCCATGAATAAAGTTCATCATTCCTTCATTATAACCTGCTCCACTGTGTGATCCCTGAACCCCAGGATACCCAGGACACCCGGTATCCTCACATTTGGCGGCAGTGGTGGGACGTCACACAGTTCCTGCAGTAATTCCAGGGGAGTGAGTAGAAGCCACGCTAATACCAGAGAATATCAGCATGGAGAGTCAGTCAGCAGTTGCAACCGGCGGCCAAATTGAAAACGTCATGAGAGAGCAGGAGAAGTTTTACCGGACAGCCCGGAAACCGCACCTGCAAGGATTTTGCAGGATGAAGGGAATTGCTTATAATGGGACTGACACCCGGGAGATTCTGGTACTACGGTTGTTGGAGTGGGATCGTGCACACCCAGAGGATCCCGACCACCTGAGTGATGATGAAGAAGGACCGACAGGCAGGGTGGAAGGGAAGGCACTTCCAGTCGGTTACCCGAGTCAACCACCGCTACTCCCGCCCTACTACAGAGCTGGCTGGGGGCGCTAGGTGAAAGTGCAACTACACAAGAGAGAGCTGGAGTGATCCAAGCAATATTAGGGGTACAAATCCCTACTAGCAGCGGAACTGTGCTGTCGCCCAGAGGGGCTGAACAAGAGAAGCGGCGCTTGGGATTTAAGGATGTTCCCACATTTCGAGAGAATGAAACTGACATTGACACTCACCTGCAGATCTTTGAGAATCTCATGGGAGTGCACGGGATAGAGCCAGCTGAATGGCCCAAGTACTTGGGGCCAAGTCTCACCGGTAGGGCTTTGGAAGCCTACAGGGCTCTAACTTCCCAGGAATGTGGAATCTACACCTGCATAAAGAAGGCATTGCTGGCTAAGTTTCAGATCACTGCAGAATCTTATCGTCTCAAATTCAGGACACTGAGCAAAAGTGGGACTGCTTCCTACCAAGAGTTTGCCAGTCAGCTACGGCAAGCTTGTGGAAAATGGCTCGAGGGTAGACAGGCCTCTACCGTGGAGCAGATCATCAACCTAATTGTGGCAGAACAACTAATGATTAAGATGGCACCAGAGATACGGGAGTGGGTCGCAGACCGGAAGCCCAGCACGCCTGAACAAGCTGCAGAATGGGCTGATGAATATATAGCTAACTGTCCCCAATGGAGAGTCTTCAGTGCAACAGGTGGTACAAGAACCCCACGAGCGGAGAAGCTCCCTGACAGAGAACCACGCATAATTGATAGTAGTAAAGGAGGCCCTATCAAAAACATTTCTTATCAACCACCCAGATTCAAAGTGGCTAACCCAGAACCTCGGAAGTGCTACCGCTGCAATCAACCAGGACACTTGTTGAGGGACTGTCCACGCACGCGAGGGCCATTCCCTGGGGCTAGACCGGCCCCAGTCTCTGTGGTATGTTACCCCATGGAGGATTATTGCGAGGAGGTCATCCATTCAGATGCGACCGAGATGATGGATGGGGTGTATATTGTAGACCTGGTTCTGGGGGAGGAGCAGGCAACTCCTCAGAATATGCAGGGGCACTTACAGCCTGTGTTGGTAGAGGACCAGCGGGTACAGGGCCTACGAGATTCTGGGGCCTCACTCACATTGATTGAGCTAGACCTGATTCCCACCTCCCGGGTGATTCCTGGACAGTATGTACGAATTGCCACCGCCGGGGGACAACAGACCGATATCCCCGTCGCCAAGATACATCTCGACTGGGGAGCTGATCAAGGAATCGTGGAGGTCGGAGTACTCAAGGGGCTACCAGCCAAGGTCATCCTCGGGAATGATCTGGGACAGGGACTGGTGACACGCTTCGTTCAAGTGGTGACCCGGAGCCAAACCCAAAGAGCAGTGACCCAGGTGACAGATTCAGAACAGAACCAACCTACCCCGACCACAATGGTGAGTGATTCCAGTTTCTTGTCCAGTACTTCAGAGTTAGACTTGGGGCCGGAGCGAGTTTCGACAGGCCCAACGGACAGACCCTTCCCTAAGTAAATTAAGGAGTGCAGCCGACCTGGGGTTGGAAACAGCTGATGGGAGCAAGATAGTTTGGGAAGAGGAATTGCTGTACTGAGTGGTCGTTCTTCAGTCTGGACAGGAAACAGTAATGCCTACTAAACAGTTGGTGGTACCTACACCGTACAGAGCACAATTACTAGCCCTTGCTCATGACATTCCAGCGGCCGGGCATTTTGGCACCCGTAAAACACTGGCACGATTGTTGCGGAATTTCTTCTGGCCACGAATCTCTAGAGACGTTAAGCAGTATCGAGACACCTGCAATACCTGCCAAAGGCTCGGGAAGCCCCAGCGAAAAGCTCCTCTGCACCCATTACCTATTATAGGGGAGCCCTTTGCCCGTGTTGCCATAGACCTAATTGGACCATTAGCTATTCCCAGTCATACGGGAAAGAAGTACATCCTAACACTGGTGGACTTTGCTACACGCTATCCTGAGGCTGTGGCCCTATCATCTATTGACACAGAACACGTTGCGCAAGCATTAACAGACATATTCAGTCGGCTTGGATACCCACAGGAAGTCATCACAGATCAAGGGCCCCAATTCCAAGGTGAACTAATGCAAACCCTGTGGGAAAAGTGGGGGGTTCGACCTCTTCGGACCACCTCTTACCATCCACAGACCAACGGACTCTGTGAACGTTTCAATGGAACGCTAAAAAGACTTCTACAAGCTTACATGCTGTCCGAGGGGAGGGACTGGGAGAGAGCCCTTCAACAGCTTCTCTTCGCTTATCGGGAAGTCCCACAGGCGTCTACTGGATATTCCCCATTTGAACTTTTGTACGGCCGGAAAGTGCGGGGGCCTCTAGACCTGGTCAAAGAGAGCTGGGAGGGAACTTTCCAAGAACACCAGCAGCCCATTTTACAATATGTAGAGAATATGCGGAACCGCATGAGAAGATTGCTACAGTTAACCCAAGAGCATCTCAGGGAATCACAAGAGAGACAAAAGGAATGGTATGACGCCCATGCTCAAGACCGAGAGTTGCATCCAGGGCAAAAAGTAATGGTGCTTATCCCAGTGCGAAGAAACAAACTGCAGGCTACGTGGGAAGGACCGTATACCGTGGTAAGGCGCACCGGGCCGGTCAATTACGTGATTGCCCTGGATAAGGGAGGGAAGTACCTACACACCTTCCATATAAATCGAATTAAGGCCTATCGTGATCGTCAAGTAGTAACAATGGCGGTATGTTGTCCTCCGATGGAGGCACCAGAAACTGATCCATTGCTTGACCTTTTGGGAGCTGCTAAAGAGAAGAAAGGAGTGGAATCAGTCCAGGTGGGACAACAGTTGAATGCAGCCCAGCAGCAAGAGATGTGGAGGATCTTAGAGGCTGAACAGGCCCAGTTTTCTTGTCTACCTGGTCGAACTCATCTGACCGCCCACCATGTGGACACTGGGAGTGCTAGGCCCATCCGACAAGTCGCTTACCGGATGACTCCAGGTGTTATGAGGCAGGTAAAGGCTGAGATCGAGGAGATGCTAGCTTTGGGGGTCATAGTGCCATCTAAAAGCCCATGGGCTGCTGGGGTTGTGTTGGTTCCCAAGAAAGATGGGACCACACGGTTTTGTGTGGACTATCGCAAATTGAACGAAGTCACCACCACTGATGCTTACCCTATGCCCCGTGTTGATGAGCTACTGGATCGGATTGGAGGGGCTGAGTTTGCCTCAACATTGGATTTGAGCAAAGGCTACTGGCAAATCCCACTTACCAAAGAAGCCCAGGAGCGTTCTGCCTTCATCACACCGGAAGGACTCTTTGAGTGGACTACAATGCCTTTCGGGATGAAGAACGCCCCTGCCACATTCCAGCGAATGGTTAATGACCTCTTGGAGGGGTGTCAAGACTTTTCCCAAGCCTACTTAGATGACATTGCCATCTTCAGCCATACCTGGGAGGAGCATTTAATTCAGGTGACAGAAGTGCTGAAGAGGATTAGACAGGCTGGACTCACCATACGCCCAGATAAGTGTCAAATGGGGATGGCTGAGGTTCAGTACCTAGGACATCGGGTCGGAGGAGGTGCTATCAGACCTGATCCGGCAAAGGTGGAGGCTATTTCCAATTGGCCCCAACCTGTCAACCAAAAACAAGTGCGGGCGTTCCTTGGAGTCACTGGCTATTACAGGAAATTTATACCACATTACAGCACCGTGGCCAAGGCTCTGACAGACTTGACCAAAAAGAGATATGCTCGGAATATTGAATGGACTGTTGAATGTGAGCAAGCTTTCAACACCTTAAAAGACTTGCTGACTCGAGCCCCAGTGTTGGCTGCCCCTGACTACAACAGAAAGTTTATTGTGCAGACAGACGCATCAGGGTGTGGACTTGGGGCAGTGTTGAGTCAAGTGGGAGCAGATGGTAGGGAACATCCAATTGTGTATCTATCCCGTAAACTAGCTGACCGAGAGATAGCCTACGCCACTATTGAAAAAGAATGTCTAGCCATAGTCTGGGCCTTAAAGAAGCTACAACCATATCTTTATGGGAAAGAATTTACTGTTGTCACTGACCATAACCCGTTGTATTGGCTAAACAGAACCTCGGGGGAAAATGGGAGGTTGTTGAGGTGGAGTCTGGCGTTACAAAGTTTCAACTTTTCCATTTCTCACAAAAAGGGACGAGAACATCACAATGCTGATGGGCTATCCAGATGTGAGGAAACAAATATCAAGCTTCGCAGACCCTCGGGCCGAGTCGACAGTCAGGACTCCAACATTGGGACCATGTCTGTCTCCTCGATTTAAGAAGGGGGAGGTATGTGAGGAGACAAGGGAAAAGGACTTCTAGGACTTGCCTGCATGTTGAAAAGAGTTATGACCCAGTTCTGTGTTCTTAAATTGAAACCCTCAGTCTGCATGTCTCATACAGGAAGCTTCTCAGCAGCAGACAGCAAAGGTGTGTTCCTGTTACAAAACCCTCCTCCTTCCTCTCTGCAACGACTGACACCTGAGCCCACCAATGAGTGAGAGAGAGGGAAGTAGGGTGGTGCAGCAAGAGGAATTGTGGGATAGTGTGTGAGTAGAGTGTGACTCTGAAGGTTGGGGTGTTGTCCCCTCTCAGTGTCTTTAGATATATAGCAGCTCTGTGTGCCCTGTTACAGCTGTCATTGCTGGGCAGGTAGGGAAGAGATATACAGCAGCTGGAAAAGACTTTGCTGAACTCTGAGTGGACTGTAATGATATAACCCTGCTTACTGTTTGCTGAATTTCTGTGTCTCCATGAATAAAGTTCATCATTCCTTCATTATAACCTGCTCCACTGTGTGATCCCTGAACCCCAGGATACCCAGGACACCCGGTATCCTCACATTTGGCGGCAGTGGTGGGACGTCACACAGTTCCTGCAGTAATTCCAGGGGAGTGAGTAGAAGCCACGCTAATACCAGAGAATATCAGCATGGAGAGTCAGTCAGCAGTTGCAACCGGCGGCCAAATTGAAAACGTCATGAGAGAGCAGGAGAAGTTTTACCGGACAGCCCGGAAACCGCACCTGCAAGGATTTTGCAGGATGAAGGGAATTGCTTATAATGGGACTGACACCCGGGAGATTCTGGTACTACGGTTGTTGGAGTGGGATCGTGCACACCCAGAGGATCCCGACCACCTGAGTGATGATGAAGAAGGACCGACAGGCAGTGGAAGCACTTCCAGTCGGTTACCCGAGTCAACCACCGCTACTCCCGCCCTACTACAGAGCTGGCTGGGGGCGCTAGGTGAAAGTGCAACTACACAAGAGAGAGCTGGAGTGATCCAAGCAATATTAGGGGTACAAATCCCTACTAGCAGCGGAACTGTGCTGTCGCCCAGAGGGGCTGAACAAGAGAAGCGGCGCTTGGGATTTAAGGATGTTCCCACATTTCGAGAGAATGAAACTGACATTGACACTCACCTGCAGATCTTTGAGAATCTCATGGGAGTGCACGGGATAGAGCCAGCTGAATGGCCCAAGTACTTGGGGCCAAGTCTCACCGGTAGGGCTTTGGAAGCCTACAGGGCTCTAACTTCCCAGGAATGTGGAATCTACACCTGCATAAAGAAGGCATTGCTGGCTAAGTTTCAGATCACTGCAGAATCTTATCGTCTCAAATTCAGGACACTGAGCAAAAGTGGGACTGCTTCCTACCAAGAGTTTGCCAGTCAGCTACGGCAAGCTTGTGGAAAATGGCTCGAGGGTAGACAGGCCTCTACCGTGGAGCAGATCATCAACCTAATTGTGGCAGAACAACTAATGATTAAGATGGCACCAGAGATACGGGAGTGGGTCGCAGACCGGAAGCCCAGCACGCCTGAACAAGCTGCAGAATGGGCTGATGAATATATAGCTAACCGTCCCCAATGGAGAGTCTTCAGTGCAACAGGTGGTACAAGAACCCCACGAGCGGAGAAGCTCCCTGACAGAGAACCACGCATAATTGATAGTAGTAAAGGAGGCCCTATCAAAAACATTTCTTATCAACCACCCAGATTCAAAGTGGCTAACCCAGAACCTCGGAAGTGCTACCGCTGCAATCAACCAGGACACTTGTTGAGGGACTGTCCACGCACGCGAGGGCCATTCCCTGGGGCTAGACCGGCCCCAGTCTCTGTGGTATGTTACCCCATGGAGGATTATTGCGAGGAGGTCATCCATTCAGATGCGACCGAGATGATGGATGGGGTGTATATTGTAGACCTGGTTCTGGGGGAGGAGCAGGCAACTCCTCAGAATATGCAGGGGCACTTACAGCCTGTGTTGGTAGAGGACCAGCGGGTACAGGGCCTACGAGATTCTGGGGCCTCACTCACATTGATTGAGCTAGACCTGATTCCCACCTCCCGGGTGATTCCTGGACAGTATGTACGAATTGCCACCGCCGGGGGACAACAGACCGATATCCCCGTCGCCAAGATACATCTCGACTGGGGAGCTGATCAAGGAATCGTGGAGGTCGGAGTACTCAAGGGGCTACCAGCCAAGGTCATCCTCGGGAATGATCTGGGACAGGGACTGGTGACACGCTTCGTTCAAGTGGTGACCCGGAGCCAAACCCAAAGAGCAGTGACCCAGGTGACAGATTCAGAACAGAACCAACCTACCCCGACCACAATGGTGAGTGATTCCAGTTTCTTGTCCAGTACTTCAGAGTTAGACTTGGGGGAGGTGGACCGGAGCGAGTTTCGACAGGCCCAACGGACAGACCCTTCCCTAAGTAAATTAAGGAGTGCAGCCGACCTGGGGTTGGAAACAGCTGATGGGAGCAAGATAGTTTGGGAAGAGGAATTGCTGTACTGAGTGGTCGTTCTTCAGTCTGGACAGGAAACAGTAATGCCTACTAAACAGTTGGTGGTACCTACACCGTACAGAGCACAATTACTAGCCCTTGCTCATGACATTCCAGCGGCCGGGCATTTTGGCACCCGTAAAACACTGGCACGATTGTTGCGGAATTTCTTCTGGCCACGAATCTCTAGAGACGTTAAGCAGTATCGAGACACCTGCAATACCTGCCAAAGGCTCGGGAAGCCCCAGCGAAAAGCTCCTCTGCACCCATTACCTATTATAGGGGAGCCCTTTGCCCGTGTTGCCATAGACCTAATTGGACCATTAGCTATTCCCAGTCATACGGGAAAGAAGTACATCCTAACACTGGTGGACTTTGCTACACGCTATCCTGAGGCTGTGGCCCTATCATCTATTGACACAGAACACGTTGCGCAAGCATTAACAGACATATTCAGTCGGCTTGGATACCCACAGGAAGTCATCACAGATCAAGGGCCCCAATTCCAAGGTGAACTAATGCAAACCCTGTGGGAAAAGTGGGGGGTTCGACCTCTTCGGACCACCTCTTACCATCCACAGACCAACGGACTCTGTGAACGTTTCAATGGAACGCTAAAAAAGACTTCTACAAGCTTACATGCTGTCCGAGGGGAGGGACTGGGAGAGAGCCCTTCAACAGCTTCTCTTCGCTTATCGGGAAGTCCCACAGGCGTCTACTGGATATTCCCCATTTGAACTTTTGTACGGCCGGAAAGTGCGGGGGCCTCTAGACCTGGTCAAAGAGAGCTGGGAGGGAACTTTCCAAGAACACCAGCAGCCCATTTTACAATATGTAGAGAATATGCGGAACCGCATGAGAAGATTGCTACAGTTAACCCAAGAGCATCTCAGGGAATCACAAGAGAGACAAAAGGAATGGTATGACGCCCATGCTCAAGACCGAGAGTTGCATCCAGGGCAAAAAGTAATGGTGCTTATCCCAGTGCGAAGAAACAAACTGCAGGCTACGTGGGAAGGACCGTATACCGTGGTAAGGCGCACCGGGCCGGTCAATTACGTGATTGCCCTGGATAAGGGAGGGAAGTACCTACACACCTTCCATATAAATCGAATTAAGGCCTATCGTGATCGTCAAGTAGTAACAATGGCGGTATGTTGTCCTCCGATGGAGGCACCAGAAACTGATCCATTGCTTGACCTTTTGGGAGCTGCTAAAGAGAAGAAAGGAGTGGAATCAGTCCAGGTGGGACAACAGTTGAATGCAGCCCAGCAGCAAGAGATGTGGAGGATCTTAGAGGCTGAACAGGCCCAGTTTTCTTGTCTACCTGGTCGAACTCATCTGACCGCCCACCATGTGGACACTGGGAGTGCTAGGCCCATCCGACAAGTCGCTTACCGGATGACTCCAGGTGTTATGAGGCAGGTAAAGGCTGAGATCGAGGAGATGCTAGCTTTGGGGGTCATAGTGCCATCTAAAAGCCCATGGGCTGCTGGGGTTGTGTTGGTTCCCAAGAAAGATGGGACCACACGGTTTTGTGTGGACTATCGCAAATTGAACGAAGTCACCACCACTGATGCTTACCCTATGCCCCGTGTTGATGAGCTACTGGATCGGATTGGAGGGGCTGAGTTTGCCTCAACATTGGATTTGAGCAAAGGCTACTGGCAAATCCCACTTACCAAAGAAGCCCAGGAGCGTTCTGCCTTCATCACACCGGAAGGACTCTTTGAGTGGACTACAATGCCTTTCGGGATGAAGAACGCCCCTGCCACATTCCAGCGAATGGTTAATGACCTCTTGGAGGGGTGTCAAGACTTTTCCCAAGCCTACTTAGATGACATTGCCATCTTCAGCCATACCTGGGAGGAGCATTTAATTCAGGTGACAGAAGTGCTGAAGAGGATTAGACAGGCTGGACTCACCATACGCCCAGATAAGTGTCAAATGGGGATGGCTGAGGTTCAGTACCTAGGACATCGGGTCGGAGGAGGTGCTATCAGACCTGATCCGGCAAAGGTGGAGGCTATTTCCAATTGGCCCCAACCTGTCAACCAAAAACAAGTGCGGGCGTTCCTTGGAGTCACTGGCTATTACAGGAAATTTATACCACATTACAGCACCGTGGCCAAGGCTCTGACAGACTTGACCAAAAAGAGATATGCTCGGAATATTGAATGGACTGTTGAATGTGAGCAAGCTTTCAACACCTTAAAAGACTTGCTGACTCGAGCCCCAGTGTTGGCTGCCCCTGACTACAACAGAAAGTTTATTGTGCAGACAGACGCATCAGGGTGTGGACTTGGGGCAGTGTTGAGTCAAGTGGGAGCAGATGGTAGGGAACATCCAATTGTGTATCTATCCCGTAAACTAGCTGACCGAGAGATAGCCTACGCCACTATTGAAAAAGAATGTCTAGCCATAGTCTGGGCCTTAAAGAAGCTACAACCATATCTTTATGGGAAAGAATTTACTGTTGTCACTGACCATAACCCGTTGTATTGGCTAAACAGAACCTCGGGGGAAAATGGGAGGTTGTTGAGGTGGAGTCTGGCGTTACAAAGTTTCAACTTTTCCATTTCTCACAAAAAGGGACGAGAACATCACAATGCTGATGGGCTATCCAGATGTGAGGAAACAAATATCAAGCTTCGCAGACCCTCGGGCCGAGTCGACAGTCAGGACTCCAACATTGGGACCATGTCTGTCTCCTCGATTTAAGAAGGGGGAGGTATGTGAGGAGACAAGGGAAAAGGACTTCTAGGACTTGCCTGCATGTTGAAAAGAGTTATGACCCAGTTCTGTGTTCTTAAATTGAAACCCTCAGTCTGCATGTCTCATACAGGAAGCTTCTCAGCAGCAGACAGCAAAGGTGTGTTCCTGTTACAAAACCCTCCTCCTTCCTCTCTGCAACGACTGACACCTGAGCCCACCAATGAGTGAGAGAGAGGGAAGTAGGGTGGTGCAGCAAGAGGAATTGTGGGATAGTGTGTGAGTACAGTGTGACTCTTGAGGTTGGGGTGTTGTCCCCTCTCAGTGTCTTTAGATATATAGCAGCTCTGTGTGCCCTGTTACAGCTGTCATTGCTGGGCAGGTAGGGAAGAGATATACAGCAGCTGGAAAAGACTTTGCTGAACTCTGAGTGGACTGTAATGATATAACCCTGCTTACTGTTTGCTGAATTTCTGTGTCTCCATGAATAAAGTTCATCATTCCTTCATTATAACCTGCTCCACTGTGTGATCCCTGAACCCCAGGATACCCAGGACACCCGGTATCCTCACACGGTGTAATAAGGGGATGTAGCAGGACGGTACGGTGTAATAAGGGGATGTAGCAGGACGGATCGGTGTAATAAGGGGATGAAGCAGGAAGGTACGGTGTAATAAGGGGATGTAGCAGGACGGTACGGTGTAATAAGGGGATGTAGCAGGACGGTACGGTGTAATAAGGGGATGTAGCAGGACGGTACGGTGTAATAAAGGGATGTTGCAGGACGGTACGGTGTAATAAGGGGATGTAGCAGGACAGTACGGTGTAATAAGGGGATGTAGCAGGACGGTACGGTGTAATTAAGGGATGTAGCAGGACGGTACGGTGTAATTAAGGGATGTAGCAGGACGGTACGGTGTAATAAGGGGATGTAGCAGGACAGTACGGTGTAATAAGGGGATGTAGCAGGACGGTACGGTGTAATAAGGGGATGTAGCAGGAAGGTACGGTGTAATAAGGGGATGTAGCAGGAAGGTACGGTGTAATAAGGGGATATAGCAGGACAGTACGGTGTAATAAGGGGATATAGCAGGACGGTACAGTATAATAAGGGGATATAGCAGGACGGTACGGTGTAATAAGAGGATGTAACAGGAGGGTACGGTGTAATAAGGGGATGTAGCAGGAGGGTACGGTGTAATAAGGGGATGTAGCAGGAGGGTACGGTGTAATAAGGGGATGTAGCAGGACGGTACGGTGTAATAAGGGGATGTAGCAGTAAGGTACGGTGTAATAAGGGGATGTAGCAGGAAGGTACGGTGTAATAAGGGGATATAGCAGGACAGTACGGTGTAATAAGGGGATATAGCAGGACGGTACAGTATAATAAGGGGATATAGCAGGACAGTACGGTGTAATAAGGGGATATAGCAGGACAGTACGGTGTAATAAGGGGATATAACAGGACAGTACAGTGTAATAAGGGGATATAGCAGGACAGTACAGTATAATAAGGGGATATAGCAGGACAGTACGGTGTAATAAGGGGATATAACAGGACAGTACGGTGTAATAAGGGGATATAGCAGGACAGTACGGTGTAATAAGGGGATATAACAGGACAGTACAGTATAATAAGGGGATATAACAGGACAGGACAGTGTAATAAGGGGATATAACAGGACAGTACAGTATAATAAGGGGATATAACAGGACAGTACGGTGTAATAAGGGGATATAACAGGACAGGACAGTGTAATAAGGGGATATAACAGGACAGTACGGTGTAATAAGGGGATATAACAGGACAGGACGGTGTAATAAGGGGATATAACAGGACAGTACAGTATAATAAGGGGATATAACAGGACGGTACAGTATAATAAGGGGATATAACAGGACAGGACAGTGTAATAAGGGGATATAACAAGACAGTACAGTATAATAAGGGGATATAACAGGACAGTACGGTGTAATAAGGGGATATAACAGGACAGGACAGTGTAACACGGCGGCTGTGTACAGAGCTATAATAGATATACTATAACAGTGACTCCGAGAAGATGGCCGCCTGGCTCCGGCATTGAGGACACAGCTTTGTATATAATGGACAATCCCCGTTTGTCTGCGGTATTTACATACCAGGCTCCGCCCACCCTATGAGGTCAGTCACCCTGTCACCAGCGCCTAGTGACCAACAGCTATATGTGGCCCCGCCCATCTCTGTAGTATTAGGCAAACAGCGGCGGCCATTTTCTATAGGTCTATTATCTGTCCCCAAATATCCCGGCTGTGCCCAATACACGGAGCCTGTATAACAGGTAACACAGGCCGGTCCCTGATTATTACTCCTCATCCTCCCTATTATTACTCTCCTCACCCCTATTATTACTCTCCTCACCCCTATTATTACTCTCCTCACCCCTATTATTACTCTCCTCACCCCTATTATTACTCTCCTCCTCCTATTATTACTCTCCTCCTCCTATTATTACTCTCCTCCTCCTATTATTACTCTCCTCACCCCTATTATTACTCTCCTCACCCCTATTATTACTCTCCTCACCCCTATTATTACTCTCCTCACCCCTATTATTACTCTCCTCACCCCTATTATTACTCTCCTCCTCCTATTATTACTGTCCTCCTCCTATTGTTACTCTCCTCCTCCTATTATTACTCTCCTCACCCCTATTATTACTGTCCTCACCCCTATTATTACTGTCCTCACCCCTATTATTACTCTCCTCCCCTATTATTACTCTCCTCACCCCTATTATTACTCTCCTCACCCCTATTATTACTCTCCTCACCCCTATTATTACTCTCCTCCTCCTATTATTACTCTCCTCCTCCTATTATTACTCTCCTCACCCCTATTATTACTCTCCTCACCCCTATTATTACTCTCCTCACCCCTATTATTACTCTCCTCACCCCTATTATTACTCTCCTCACCCCTATTATTACTCTCCTCCTCCTATTATTACTGTCCTCCTCCTATTGTTACTCTCCTCCTCCTATTATTACTCTCCTCACCCCTATTATTACTGTCCTCACCCCTATTATTACTGTCCTCACCCCTATTATTACTCTCCTCCCCTATTATTACTCTCCTCACCCCTATTATTACTCTCCTCACCCCTATTATTACTCTCCTCACCCCTATTATTACTCTCCTCCTCCTATTATTACTCTCCTCCTCCTATTATTACTCTCCTCCTCCTATTATTACTCTCCTCACCCCTATTATTACTCCTCACCCCTATTATTACTGTCCTCCTCCTATTGTTACTCTCCTGACCCCTATTATTACTCTCCTCCTCCCCTATTATTACTCTCCTCACCCCTATTATTACTGTCCTCCTCCTATTATTACTCCTCACCCCTATTATTACTGTCCTCCTCCTCCTATTATTACTCTCCTCACCCCTATTATTACTCTCCTCACCCCTATTATTACTCTCCTCCTCCCCTATTATTACTCCTCACCCCTATTATTACTCTCCTCACCCCTATTACTCTCCTCCTCCCCTATTATTACTGTCCTCCTCCCCTATTATTACTGTCCTCCTCCTCCTATTATTACTCTCCTCCTCCCCTATTATTACTCTCCTCACCCCTATTATTACTCTCCTCCTCCCCTATTATTACTCCTCACCCCTATTATTACTCTCCTCACCCCTATTATTACTCTCCTCCTCCCCTATTATTACTCTCCTCCTCCCCTATTTACTCTCCTCACCCCTATTATTACTCTCCTCACCCCTATTATTACTCTCCTCCTCCCCTATTATTACTCTCCTCACCCCTATTATTACTCTCCTCACCCCTATTATTACTCTCCTCCTCCCCTATTATTACTCCTCACCCCTATTATTACTCTCCTCACCCCTATTATTACTCTCCTCCTCCCCTATTATTACTGTCCTCCTCCCCTATTATTACTCTCCTCATCCCCTATTATTACTCTCCTCCTCCCCTATTATTACTATCCTCCTCCCCTATTATTACTGTCCTCACCCCTATTATTACTGTCCTCCTCCTTCTATTATTACTCTCCTCACCCCTATTATTACTCTCCTCCTCCCCTATTATTACTGTCCTCACCCCTATTATTACTCTCCTCCTCCCCTATTATTACTGTCCTCACCCCTATTATTACTGTCCTCCTATTATTACTCTCCTCACCCCTATAATCACTCTCCTTCCTCCTATTATTACTCTCCTCCTCCCCTATTATTACTGTCCTCCATCCCTATTATTACTCTCCTCCTCCCCTATTATTACTGTCCTCCACCCTTATTATTACTCTCCTCACCCCTATTATTACTCTCCTCACCCCTATTATTACTGTCCATCCATATTATTACTCTCCTCACCCCTATTATTACTCTACTATTATTACTTTTCTCTCCCCTATTATTACTCTCCTCTCTCCTATTTTTACTCCTCATCCTCCCTATTATTACTCTCCTCACCCCTATTATTACTTTTCTCTCCCCTATTATTACTCTCCTCTCCCCTATTATTACTCTCCTCCTCCCCTATTATCACTGTCCTCCTCCTATTATTACTCTCCTCACCCCTATTATCACTCTCCTTCCTCCTATTATTACTCCTCATCCTCCCCTATTATTACTGTCCTCCATCCCTATTATTACTCTCCTCCTCCCCTATTATTACTGTCCTCCTCCCCTATTATTACTGTCCTCACCCCTATTATTACTGTCCTCCTCCTATTATTACTCTCCTCACCCCTATTATTACTGTCCTCCATCCCTATTATTACTCTCCTCCTCCCCTAATATTACTGTCCTCCACCCTTATTATTACTCTCCTCACCCCTATTATTACTCTCCTATTATTACTTTTCTCTCCCCTATTTTTACTCCTCATCCTCCCTATTATTACTCTCCTCACCCCTATTATTACTCTCCTCCCTCTTAGTATTATTACTCTCCTCCACCCCTATTATTACTCTCCTATTATTACTTTCCTCACCCCTATTATTACTCTCCTCCCTCTTAGTATTATTACTCTCCTCCCCCCTATTATTACTCTCCTCCACCCCTATTATTACTCTCCTTCATCCTAATGTTACTCTCCTTCCCCCTATTATTGCTGTATTCCTCCCTATTATTACTATCCACTCTCCTATTGTTACTTTCCTCCCTATAATTACTCTCCTCCATCCTGGTATAATTACTCTCCTTACCCCTAATATTACTCTCCTCCTGCCTAGTATTATTATGCTCTTCTCCCCTATTATTACTCTACCCCTCCTAGTATTCTACTCTAATTACCCCTATTATTACTCTCCTCCTGCCTAGTATTACTACCCTCTTCTCCCTTATTATTACTCTTCCCCTCCTACTATTATTACACTGATCCCTATTATTACTGTCCTTTCTCATAGTATTATTGCTCTCTTTCCCCTTATCATTACTCCCCCTCCCTATTATTACTCTCCTACCCGCTATTATTACTCTCCTCACCAATTATTACTCACCTCCCCCATATTACCCTCCTCCCTCCTAGGATTAGTACTCTCTTCGTTCCTATTATCAGTTTTCCCCTTTTTATTACTCTCCCCTCCCTATTATTACTCTCCACTCCTATTATTACTCTCCTCCCTCCTAGTATTATCTCCCCCCTATTCTTACTCTGCTCTTATTAATACTGTCCTTCCTTATTACTCTCTTCCTCCCTATTAACACTTCCCCTTATTATTACTTTCCCCACTATTATTACTCTAATCCCCCTCATTACTTTCCTTCATCCTAGTATTATTACTCTCTCCCACCTATTTCTACTCTTCTCCTCCCTTTTATTACTCTTCCCGGTACTAGTATTATTACTCACTTCACCATTATTATTACTCTCCTCCCTCCTAGTATTATTACTCTCTTCTCCCCTATTATTACTCTCCTCCCTCCTTGTATTATTACTTCCCTCACCCCTACTACTACTCTCATCACCCTTATTATTACTCTCCTCCATCCTAGTATAATTACTCTCATCACCCCTAATATTACTCTCCTCCCGCCTAGTATAATTTCTCTCTTCTCCCCTATTATTACTGTTCTCCCTCCTAGTATTATTACTCTCCTTACCCATATTATAACTCTCCTCCCACCTAGTATTATTACTATCTTCCTTATTATTACTCTGCCCCTCCTAGTATTATTAATCTCCTCACCCCTATTATTACTCTCCTCCCTATTATTTCTCTCCTCCCTCCTAGTATTATTACTCTCCTCACCCCTATTATTTCTCTCCTCCCTATTATTGCTCCCCTCCTAGTATTATTACTCTCTTCTCTCATATTTTTACTTTTCCCCCCTTAGTATGTTTACTCTCCTCCCTATTATTACTCTTCCCCCTCCTAATATTATTTCTCTCCTCACACCTATTATTACTGTCCTCCTTCCTAGTATTATTACTCTTTCCTATTCTTACTCTCCTCCTTCCTAGTATTATTATCCTCTTCGACCCTATTATTACTCTCCTCATCCCATTATTAATATCCTCCTCCCAATTATTACTCTCCTCTCTCCTAATAGTATTACTTGCCTCCTAGTATTATTAATCTCATATTCCCTTATTATTACTCTCCTCCCTCCTAGTATTATTACTCTATTTTCCCCTATTATTACTCTTCACCATCTTAGTATTATTACTCTCATCACCCCTGTTTTTACTCTCCTCCTCCCTTTTATTCTTCTTCCCCCTACTAGTATTATTACTCACTTCACCATTATTATTATTACTCTCCTCCCTCCTAGTATTATTACTCTCTTCTCCCCTATTATTACTCTCCTCCCTCCTTGTATTATTACTCTCCTCCCTATTACTCTCCTCCATCCTAGTATAATTAGTCTCACCCCTAATATTACTCTCCTCCCGCCTAGTATAATTACTCTCTTCTCCCCTATTAGTACTGTTCCCCCTCCTAGTATTATTACTCTACTTACCCATATTATAACTCTCCACCCACCTAGAATTATTACTATCTTCTTCCTTATTATTACTCTGCCCCTCCTAGTATTATTAATCTGCTCACCCCTATTATTACTCTCCTCCCTCCTAGTATTATTACTCTCCTCACCCCTATTATTTATCTCCTCCCTATTATTACTCTCCTCCCTTCTGGTATTAATACTCTCTGTTCCCCTATAATTACTCTCCTCCCTCCTAGTATTATTACTATAATCTCCCCTATTACTCTCCCCCCTCCTAGTATTATTACTCTCCTCATCCCTATTATTTCTCCTCCCTATTACTCTCCTCCCTCCTAGTATTATTACTCTCTTCTCCCCTATTATTACTCTCCTCCCTCCTAGTATAATTACTCTCCACCACATTATTCCTCTCCTCCTTCCTACTGTTATTACTCTTACACCATTTTATTGCTGTCCTTCCTCATAGTAGTATTACTTTCTTTCCCCCTTTTACTCCCCCCTCCCTATTATTACTCTCCAACCCCCTATTACCCTCCTCCTTCCTAGGATTATTAATCTTTCTTCCTATTATCCGTTTTCCCCTTTTTATTACTCTCCACTCCTATTATTGCTCTCCTCACTCCTAGTATTATCTCCTCTTATTCTTACTCTCCTCCATTATTACTCTCTTCTTCCCTATTAACACTCCCTCTTATTATTACTCTCCTCCCTATTATTACTGCCCCCTATTTATCTAATCCCCCGTTTATTACTTTCCATCCTCCTAGTATTATTACTTCTCCTATTACTTCTCTACTCCCTCCTAGTATTATTACTCTCTCTCCTATTATTACTCTCCTCCCTCCTAGTATTAATGCTCTTCTCTCCCCTTATACTCTCCTGCCCTATTATTCCTTTCTTCCTCCCTATTATTACTTCCTTATTATTACTCTCCTTCCCCTATTATTACTCTCTTCCCTCCATAATATACTAATCTCCTCCCTGTTATTGCTCCCCCCTATTATTACTCACCCCCCTATTTTGACTGGGGTTGTGTAGGGCTCTAGGGGTGTCACAGTGACATCACTTATATCTGTATTAATAATACAGGGACATGACTGGGGACGTGTGGGGATCTGGGAGTGTCACAGTGACATCACTTGTATCTATAGTAATAATACAGGGACATGACTGGGGACGTGTGGGGATCTGGGAGTGTCACAGTGACATCACATATCTATAATAATACTGGGACATGACTGGGAAGGTAAGGGGACCTGGGAGTGTCACAGTGACATCACTTATGTCTATAGTAATAATACAGGGACATGACTGGGGAGATGAGTGGATCTGGGGGTGTCACAGTGACATCACTTATATCTATAGTAATAATACAGGGACATGACTGGGGATGTGTGGGGATCTGGAGGTGTCACAGTGACATCTCTTATATCTATATTAATAATACAGGGACATGACTGGGGAGGTGAGTGGATCTGGGAGTGTCACAGTGACATCACTTATATCTATAATAATACAGAGACATGACTGGGGAGGTGAGGGGATCTGGGGGTGTCACAGTGACATCACTTATTTCTATAGTAATAATACAGGGATATGACTGGGGAGGTGAGGGGATCTGGGAGTGTCACAGTGACATCACTTATATCTATAGTAATAATACAGAGACATAACTGGGAAGGTGGGGGATCTGGTGGTGTCACAGTGACATCACTTATATCTATAGTAATAATACAGGGACATGACTGGTGAGGTGAGGGTATCTGGGAGTGTCACAGTGACATCACTTATATCTATAGTAATAATACAGGGACATGACTGGGGACGTGTGGGGATCTGGGAGTGTCACAGTGACATCACTTATATCTATAGTAATAATACAGGGACATGACTGGGGACGTGTGGGGATCTGGGAGTGTCACAGTGACATCAATATATCTATAATAATACTGGGACATGACTGGGAAGGTAAGGGGACCTGGGAGTGTCACAGTGACATCACTTATGTCTATAGTAATAATACAGGGACATGACTGGGGAGATGAGTGGATCTGGGGGTGTCACAGTGACATCACTTATATCTATAGTAATAATACAGGGACATGACTGGGGAGGTGAGGGGATCTGGGAGTGTCACAGTGACATCACTTATATCTATAGTAATAATACAGGGACATGACTGGTGAGGTGAGGGTATCTGGGAGTGTCACAGTGACATCACTTATATCTATAGTAATAATACAGGGACATGACTGGGGAGGTGAGGGGATCTGGGAGTGTCACAGTGACATCACTTATATCTATAGTAATAATACAGGGACATGACTGGGGATTTGAGGTGATCTGGGAGTGTCACAGTGAGATCACTTATATCTATAGTAATAATACAGGGACATGACTGGGGAGGTGAGGGGGTGTCACAGTGATATCACTTATATCTATAGTAATAATACAGGGACATGACTGGGGAGGTGAGGGAATCTGGGAGTGTCACGGTGACATCACATATATCTATAGTAATAATACAGGGACATGACTGGGGAGGTGATGGGGATCTGGGAGTGTCACACTGACATCACTTATATCTATAGTAATACAGGGACATAACTGGGGGTGAGGGGATCTGGGGGTGTCACAGTGACATCACATATGTATAGTAATAAAACAGGGACATAACTGGGGAGGTGAGGGAATCTGGGAGTGTCACAGTGACATCACTTATATATCTATAGTAATAATACAGGGACATGACTGGGGAGGTGAGGGGATCTGGGAGTGTCACACTGACATTACTTATATCTATAGTAATAGTACAGGGACATGACTGGGGGTGAGGGGATCTGGGGGTGTCACAGTGACATCACTTATATCTATAGTAATAATACGGGGAGATGACTGGGGAGGTGATGGGGGCTCGGAGTGTCACAGTGACATCTCTTATATCTATAGTAATAATACAGGGACATGACTGGGAAGGTGAGGGGATCTGAGAGTGTCACAGTGATATCACTTATATCTATAGTAATAATACAGGGACATTACATGGGGAGGTGAGGGGATCTGGGAGTGTCACAGTGACATCACTTCTATCTATAGTAATAATACAGGGACATGACTGGGGAGGTGAGGGGATCTGGGTGTGTCACAGTGACATCACTTCTATCTATAGTAATAATACAGGGACATGACCGGGGAGGTGAAGGGACCTGGGAGTGTCACAGTGATATCACTTATATCTATAGTAATAATACAGGGACATGACCGGGGAGGTGAGGGGATCTGGGTGTGTCACAGTGACATCACTTATATCTATAGTAATAATACAGGGACATGACTGGGGAGGTGAAGGGACCTGGGAGTGTCACAGTGACATCACTTATATCTATAGTAATAATACAGGGATATGAGTGGGGAGGTGAGGGGACCTGGGAGTGTCACAGTGACATCACTTATATCTATAGTAATAATACAGGGACATGACTGGGGAGGTGAGGGGATCTGGAAGTGTCACAGTGACATCACTTATATCTATAGTAATAATACAGGGACATGACTGGGGAGGTGAGGGGACCTGGGAGTGTCACAGTGACATCACTTATATCTATAGTAATAATACAGGGACATGACTGGGGAGGTGAGGGGATCTGGGAGTGTCATAGTAACATCACTTATATATCTATAGTAATAATACAGGGACATGACTGGGGAGGTGAGGGGATCTGGGGGTGTCACAGTGACATCACTTATATCTATAGTAATAATACAGGGACATGACTGGGGAGGTGAGGGGATCTGGGAGTGTCATAGTAACATCACTTATATCTGGGAGTGTATGCAGTGATATTTGGTGTCTCCCCCAATACACAGGGTTACACAGTAGTGAAGACGACGACCGTTGAGCGCGAGGCACCCAGCAGCCGTCCCTGTATCAGGAGGACTGAGCAGGTCCCAGAGCCCCATCACGGTGCCTCGACCTCACTCACTGATACATGACAGACACAATGACCAGAAGATCCTTGAACTTACCAAGAAGATCATTCAGCTGCTGACTGGAGAGGTGACTGCTGGGAATTGGACATGATACAGTAACACTGGGGGATGTGTCTTGGTGATGACTGGAGAGGTGACTGCTGGGAATGGGACATTATACAGTAACACCAGGGGATGTGTCTGGGTGATGACTGGAGAGGTGACTGCTGGGAATGGGACATTATACAGTAACACCAGGGGATGTGTCTGGATGATGACTGGAGAGGTGACTGCTGGGCATGGGACATTATACAGTAACACTGGGAGATGTATCTGGGTTATGACTGGAGAGGTGACTGCTGGGAATGTGACATTATACAGTAACACCAGGGGATGGGTCGGTTATGACTGGAGAGGTGACTGCTGGGGGGAAGCAGTCTGGAAGCCGACTGCCTATATACCGGCAGCTGGCTTCCCGACTGTCTTATCCCGACAAGGGTGAAATACCGGGCGTCTAGATGTAGACGCCCGCATTTCCCCGACGCCGGGAGACCGGCGCCCGGCATCACGATCGTAGTGATGCCGGGCGCTGCGAGGGGACAGCCGCTGGGGGGGAGGGTTAGGTTTAGGGCTCCCGGGGGGCACTTAGGGTTAGGCACCCCCCCCGGGGGACTTAGGTTTAGGCAGCGGGGAAGGGGGTGGTTAGGGCTAGGCACTTAGAGGGAGGATTAGGGTTAGGCACTTGGGGGGGGAAGTTAGGGTTAGGCACCTCTAAGGAGGGTTAGGGTTAGGGGGGTTAGGTTAGTGGATACTTACCTATCCACGATCGGGGATGGGTCTGGGTGATGACTGGAGAGGTGGCTGCTGGGAATGGGACATTATACAGTAACACCAGGGGATGGGTCTGGGTGATGACTGGAGAGGTGACTGCTGGGAATGGGACATTATACAGTAACACCAGGGGATGGGTCTGGGTGATGACTGGAGAGGTGACTGCTGGGAATGTGACATTATACAGTAACACCAGGGGATGTGTCTGGGTGATGACTGGAGAGGTGACTGCTGGGAATGTGACATTATTCAGTAACATCAGGGGATGTGTCTGGGTGATGACTGGGGAGGTGACTGCTGGGAATGGGAAATTATACAGTAACACCAGGGGATGTGTCTGGGTGATGACTGGAGAGGTGACTGCTGGGAATGGGACATTATACAGTAACACCAGGGGCTGTGTCTGGGTGATGAGTGGAGAGGTGACTGCTGGGAATAGGACATTATAAACTAACACCAGGGGATGTGTCTGAGTGATGACTGGGGAGGTGACTGCTGGGAATGGGACATTATACAGTAACACCGGGGGATGTGTCTGGGTGATGACTGGTGAGGTGACTGCTGGGAATGGGACATTATACAGTAACACCAGGGGATGTGTCTGGGTGATGACTGGAGAGGTGAGTGCTGGGAATGGGACATTATACAGTAACACCGGGGGATGTGTCTGGGTGATGACTATCATTATGTGTGTGTCAGGTTACTATAAGGTGTCAGGATGTCACTGTCTATGTCTCCATGCAGGAGGGGGAGTATATAGAGGAACACAAGGGTCTGTACAAGGACGTGATGATGGAAAATCACTGGCCCCTCACATCACTGGGTAAGAGGAGACTGTCATTTATTGTACAGGGGAGAGCAGGTATGGGGGCCCCCTATATACACAGATCACCTGATGATCACATATATACAATGTACTCAGTCACTGTGTGTCTCCTACAGATGGACCCAGTAACAGAAATACCCCAGAGAGATGTCCCCGTCCTCTTTATTCACAGGATTGTACAGAGGAGAATCACAGGACCCCACAGGAGGATTCGGTAGGAGGGATTTAGGGTCTCACCAATAGGCAAATGTGACTGTCTCTATATTATCAGTACAGAAGCAGAGTGAGTCAAATTATTTGACTTGTTTTATCTCTTACGGAATTTAGAAATGATTAATGTCGTCTTTATTGCTGGTGTATATAGGGTGAAAACCACTTGACTAATTTTAAGGTAGAATATATAGAAGGAGAAGAGACGTATGTGACTGATATAAAGGCAGAAGATATAGAGGGAGAAGAGATATATGTGACTGATATGAAAGCAGAAGATACAGAGGGAGGAGAAGAGACGTATGTGACTGATATAAAAGCAGAATATACAGAAGGAGAAGAAGAGACGTATGTGACTGATATGAAGACAGAAGACAAAGATGGAGAAGTAGAGACGTATGAGACTGATATAAAGGCAGAAGATACAGAGAGAGAAGAGACGTATGTGACTGATATAGAGGCAGAAGATGCAGAGAGAGAAGAAGAGACGTATGTGATTGATATGAAGGTAGAAGATATAGAAGGAGAAGAAGAAATGTATGTGACTGATATGAAGGCAGAAGACAAAGATGGAGAAGAGACATATGAGCCTGATATAGAGAGAGAAGAAGAGACGTATGAGACTGATATAGAGAGAGAAGAAGAGATGTATGAGCCTGATATAGAGAGAGAAGAAGAGACGTATGTGACTGATATGAAGGCAGAAGATATAGAGGGCGAAGAAGAGACATATGTGAGTGGTGATCAGCTGTGTAAAGAGGAGGAAATCCCTACAGATATCAGCACTGGTGAGTAATAAATACTTATTACAGAATAGAGTCACATATTCTCCTTGTTCAGTCACTACAGCAATCTCTTATCCTGCACCCTCCTCTGTCAGTACAAACTAATGAGGGAAATGTATCTGCCCAGTTGGGGAGTCATAAGCCTCCTGCTGAAAGTGGTATCACCTTACCCTAGAAACAGTTCCACTGCTTGTGGCCACCACCATGGCTTGTGGTTCATGATTTCTAATACATTAGTGGGATTTATAGACCCCATTAGTTTCTCAAATTACATGAGTTGAAAGCTTTGAAACTGTGACCTCTAGTATTTGCAGTACCTTGGACCTTAGAGGCTAGCTGGAGGTACCACCTTATAGTTAGAAACGCCCTCTGAGTCACAGTGATTGTCATGTAATAAGGAGCATCAATGAAACCTTACAATACAGTGAACATCATAGTGACCACCATGTAATACAGAGAGCATCAGTTACTACAATATATTAAAGAGAACATCACAGTAGCCACCATGTAATACAAACAGTGACCACCATATGCATTAAGCATTGCATTAATTGCCATATAATACACAAGGCTTCAGTGACTGCCATACAATAGAGATAACATCAGTAACCGTCATACAATGCAGAGAGCGTCAGTGACGCCCCCATAAAATGCAGAGAGCGTCATTGACCACCATACAATGCAGTGTGCTTCAGTAATCGCCATGTAATACAGAGAGCATCAGTGACCACCAAATATTATAGAGAGCATCAGTGACTCCATTTAATACAGAGAGCATTGCATGAACTGCTATATATTGGAGAGCATCAGTGACTGCCATATATTAGGAGGCCATAATCAGATGGAGTGACTTCACCTGCCATAGGATTTGAGCAAGTATCAGTGGTGCGACCGATGATTGCGTATAAAGACGCGGCAGGTGCAAATTCACAGTGTCCGTATACAGGATAAGGGCTTTGTAGCGGCATTAGTTTGAAGCCTCAGATGTGTCATTGACAAAAGACGCACTGCGACTGCTTCAGTCTTTGAATCATGCCCCTATTGCAAGCAATATGCTTTTCTGCCGCCGCATGAGTGGTCTTCTCAACCATTGCCGATTCTCACTCCACCCCTACCATTGTCTTCCTCATTCCAGTACAATTATAGATTCTTTACCTTCTGGCCTAGTCCAAATATCAAGTGTCGTCGTCCCCCCTTTTTTTTCTCATCATTTTTTTTATGGAATTTACTAAATTGTGGAAGGTTCTTTTGTTGGTAGGAGGTGATTTTAATAAGATCCTCTCAGCAGACCTGGATAGATCTGACCCTAGAGGACCCTCTGTGCCCCTGACGAGCACTAAATCCCTCCTGAAGCACATGGCCAGTTCTGGTCTCTGTGACTCTTGTGGGCAGTCCATCCCACTACTAGAATGTATTCTTGCTATTACTATCCTCATCAGTCCTGATATGTTCCTAGGCCATAGTCCGTTGATCCAGTTCTTCTCCCAGACACCCATTCTCTCCAATGAAGAATGGTTTAATCTCTCTCTTTTTGGGCATCTTTCGATTTGGTAGACCCTGGAGCTTGGATGAGTATTTTGACCTTAATCTGACCTCCAGGATTATATTTACTAAAGTTCAGATATGCAGCTAGTGAGAAGAGCCCTAAGGGTCTTCTATATTTAAGAGGGCCTATTGCTCTAATTTGGCAGGAAAAAAGGAACATTAATTTGGAAAAATGGACTTTGTTTTGGATGGGAAAGCAGGCTTTGTATTGGCAAGAAAAATAGATGTTGAAGTCAGATAATGTCTCATTCCTATCGGGGGACATTTAGGGATCACAGGCTTAGCACCTGAACTTATTCCAAGCCTAGAGTTTCCTCATGAGCTTACTTCCTTAGGCTAGTGTGTGCCGCAGGACTAGCTCCAAATTTGTTGTCTGCCACAGGCCTAATACCCATACTCCCTGGTGGTCAAGGGCAGGCCTGGCCCACCTGTGGCTCTATAGCATGCCCTGCCACAGTTTTAATATTCACTAATTGCAGAACTGGCAGTGCATGCTAAGACTTGTAGTTTGACAACATCTGGAGGTCCTCAGGTGTACCAGGCCTTGCCTAGGGGGTTATAGGTAAGTAAAGATGTTCCAAGGGTGCCTACCTGGTCTAGAGGGAGAGGCTGCAGTGAGGAGTGTTGTGTATCTTGCTTCCCACCACTGCTGGCCTCTCCTGTCATCAGCATCTATCTTGACTCTAACTGCCACCTGCTGTCCTCCATGCTTATCTGCCACCATAGAGTCTTCTCCAGTGGCCTACGCAATTTTTTGCTTGATCTTCCTTTTTTCTGGTCTCTTATGTGGCCATCAGAACAATTCCTCCCAGAAGCTTTTCTTTCTGGCCTGGGTTCTCTCCACAATCATGGCTCACCACGGCTGCTCCGCTGTAGCTGTCTATTAGCAGTGCAAGCTGTCTATTAGCAGTGCCTGCAATTTCAAATCGAGGATGCCATGTTTGAAATAGGAGACACTGATTGGCTGAACTTAAATCATTTTGGTGTCAAGCTTTGCCATTTCACTGCAAAAGACCACTTGCTTGCCTTTCATAATGATGTTCTCTTCAGATCCGACATCTGGACAAGTCGGAGATGAGCATGGAAATCTGCTGGACTACTCTGGCTCTCTGACTGGACCCAGCCACACTCTCCAAAAAACTCCCCTTGTTTCCTTTCTTCTCCTGTATTATGTGTATGAGTGTGAATGGTAGAACCCTAAAGTGTCCCTCATGAGGTTGTACTAAGCACAAACTCATGGGAATAGGGGAGAGATCAAATATTGATTAATTACGCCTTTACTGTAAGATACTTAGTTAACTATTTTATTTCTACCAGATGGACGCAATACAAGGAAGACCTCGGAGGGGCATCTTGTTTGGTCTCCAAATTTTAAATTCGAAGACAAAAACCTTGCTCAAGGGTCTCCAGAAGAAAACTGCATTACCCTAAATATACACCCAGCTCTTCTTAGTGCAGCTATATCATCTGATCCCTCTATTCTTGAGGAATGTTCTCCTGGTAACTCACATATTGCTGAACATAGTACAGATCCTAGGGGTGGCACAAACATTTCCTCTTCTGAGTGTGGAAAAAGTTCTACAGCTAAACTAGCTGTTGTTAGACATGAGAGACATAAGACAGGTGAGAAGCCATTTCCATGTTCTGAGTGTGGGAAATGTTTTACAAACAAATCATATCTTGTTGTACATGAGAGACGTCACACAGGTGAGAAACCATTTTCATGTTCTGAGTGTGGAATATGTTTTACACAGAAATCAGATCTTGTTAGACATTGGAGACGTCACACAGGTGAGAGGCCATTTCCATGTCCTGAGTGTGGGAAATGTTTTGCACTGAAATCAGGTCTTCTTATACATGAGAGAAGTCACACAGGTGAGAAACCATTTCCATGTTCTGAGTGTGGGAAATGTTTTACACACAAATCAGCTCTTGTTATACATGAGAGATGTCACACAGGTGTGAATCCATTTCCATGTTCTGAGTGTGAGAAACGTTTTAAACACAAATCACATCTTCTTAGACATGAGAGAACGCACACAGGTGAGAAACCATTTCCATGTTCTGAATGCGGAAAATGTTTTACACTCAAATCGGCTCTTGTCGTACATGAGAGAAGTCACACAGGCGAGAAATCATTTCCATGTTCTGAGTGTGAGAAATGTTTTATACGTAAATCAGATCTTGTTAGACATGAGAGACGTCACACAGGTGAGAAACCATTTCCATGTTCTGAATGTGGGAAATGCTTTACACACAAATCAGCTCTTGTTATACATGAGAGACGTCACACAGGTGTGAAACCATTTACATGCTCTGAGTGTGGGAAATGTTTTTTACGTAGATCAGATCTTATTAGACATGAGAGACATCACACAGGTGAGAAACCATTTAAATGTTCTGAGTGTGAGAAATGTTTTTCACAGAAAGCCTATCTTGTTACACATCAGAGAATTCACACAGGTGAGAAACAATTTCATGTTCTGAGTCTAGCTATTTGAGTCTAGCTATCAGAGGAACATTGATGGTTGCTAACTATCGGTTTCGGATGCCCATCCCCAGTTCTGTGTGGGAAATGTTTTACAGTAATCAGCTCTTGTCACACATGAGAGAACACACAGGTGAGGACCATTTGCATGCTCTGAGTGTGGGCAGTGTTACATAAGAGATCACATTTTATTATAAATCAGAGGCATCACACAGGTAAGAACCAGATCTTGTAAGACATCAGGAAGTCCCAGTTGAATTTCCTTGAGTTGGTAGACATGAAATGGTTGCATTAGTTTATTTTACATCTGTAACATTACTTGTGTATATAGCACCTTTCTCCTAATAGGACTCAAAGCACTTTGCATATTTGTATCCAGTAAGGCAGCCATCTTGTGTGTGCACAGTTAGAGCTAACAATCTAATTCCATATCATGCACTTAATCTATCAGTCTGCTTTTGATCTTTGTGGGAGAAACCAAAGTAATCAGTGGTAACCCATACAAGCAGGGAGAGAACATAAAAACTTCACACAAATAGGGCATTGGTGGGAATCCTACCTGTGACGCCAAAGCAGTGAGCCAGCAATTCTAACCAGTTTGTCACCATGAAGTAGTTTAAATGATGAAAACAGGCATAAATAAATGTACAGAGTGTACTTAAAGCAGTAGCGTACCCTATGGGGAACATGGGGAGGGGTCAGTGCTCCCCCAACATAAAACTTCCCCACCAGTGCTGCCTTCTGAGGAATAGGCCATACAGTAAGAAGAGAGGGAGAGGACAGGTCTGAGCCATAGGATGGGGCTACACAGCATAGGGTACAGCTCTGGTGCCTGACTCCTGTATGCACTATGGTAGATAGAAGAAATAGGAGCAGCTGTAACCACTGTACAGCCTGTAATATATGGTAAGACTAAGGGAGGAGGCTCACTATATTGTGTTTGTGTGCGTGCCCTGTAATTGTGTGTTTCTGCAGATCTGTGACCCTATGTATGTGTGTGAGCCTGCTGTGAGTGTGACTCCAAGTGTGTGAACCTGCTGTGAGTGTGACTCCGTGTGTGAGTCTGCTGTGACTGTGACTCCATGTGTGTGAGCTGCTGTGAGTGTGACTCCATGTGTGTGATCCTGCTGTGAGTGTGACTCCATGTGTGTGAGCCTACTGTGAGTGTGACTCCATGTGTGTGAGCCTGCTGTGAGTGTGGCTCCATGTGTGTGATCCTGCTGTGAGTGTGGCTCCATGTGTGATCCTGCTGACTGACTCCATGTGTGTGATCCTGCTGTGAGTGTGACTCCATGTGTGTGAGCCTACTGTGAGTGTGACCCCATGTGTGTGAGCCTACTGTGAGTGTGATCCTGCTGTGAGTGTGACTCCATGTGTGTGATCCTGCTGTGAGTGTGACTCCATGTGTGTGATCCGGCTGTGAGTGTGACTCCATATGTGTGAACCTACTGTGAGTGTGGCTCTATGTGTGTGATCCTGCTGTGACTGTGACTCCATGTGTGTGAGCCTGCTATGACTGTGACTCCATGTGCGAGAGCCTGCTGTGAGTGTGACCCTGCATGTGTGAGCCTGCTGTGAGTGTGACTCCATGTGTGTGAGCCTGCTGTGAGTGTGGTATGAGTAGTGTATTCAGAGCCAGATTAAGGGACGGAAGCAGGTAGAGCAGAGGTATGTGCCTTCCAATACATGCGGCAATTAAATGGCTCTGAGGGGAATTCTGGGCTCATATTGCCCCATATTATGCCTCAAAAGTGACTATTAATGAAAATCTTGGCAGATCATCTGAAAACACTTCTACCCCATGTTATTTATACTGATCAGACTAGACTCCTCTGGGGCCGTCAATCCACCAGTAATGGTAAAGTTTTTCCAGCTTCACAGAGAACCCAAACACTCATCAGCTTTGCAGAAAATGTTTTTGACCTTGTTCCCTGGGAACGTTTGTGTGAATCTTTTTCTCGGTTTAGATTCCCTGATGAATTTCTTGGTACTGTGCAAGCCTGGCACCTTACCCCCCCCCCTCCCAAACCCAAGTTCTATGTAATGGTTACTTATCTGACACTATTTTTATTTGTTGAGGAACACTTCAAGGTTGCCCACTGTCTCCTCTTCTATGTGCAATAGTTGTTGTGGCTCTGGTGATAACCATTCTGTTCCAGTATGCAATTCCATGGCATAAGGGTGGGCTCACCGTAGATCAAACTAGCACTGTTCACAGATGACAAGCTGCTCTTGGTTCCGTAGCTGAGCACTTTAATCCCAGGTTATTGGAGGGCCCTCTATCTGCTGGGTTGAGCGGTCGTCCTTAAGAACAAAGTAGGAATAAAAATATGTGCTAAATCAGTCACATCGGGGCCCACTAGGTGTAAATGAAGTGTCACCCCACACCAATATATAGAATACATATACCAACGATCACCATAAGGTCCATAGGCGCTAATTGAAAGCTTAAACAAATGGAAGTTCCAAGTCTGATTACCCGTGCTTATTAGTCATATAGCATTTTCCACATGTTACCAGAGAGAATAAAAACAAACACAACAATAGTGTAATATAGCCACAATAAAGTGCTTAATAAATATTAATTAAATGATAACTCGCACCAAAACAATATGTCTACCGCCTAGAGTAGACAAGAATCGCATAGGGGGGACAATGGCATCTATCCAGATATAAGACCCGTCACTCCTCTCCTTTTCTGTTCTCCAATTTCCATCAGACAATATGGTTAACATGGAAAGGAGACATAGGATTATGTCTACAACAACAACAGTAGACAAAAAGATCATAATGACCAGGTGTCCCTGGATTGTCTGAGAACGTCCAATGGATCAGGTCCAATCGCCCCTTGAATAGTGTCTTCCTTTCCAACCCGTTTCGATACCTATAGGATGGTATCTTTTACAAGGCTTTGAAACACTTTCAAGACTTGTAGA
Source organism: Taudactylus pleione (assembly GCA_031769625.1). Taxonomy (NCBI): domain Eukaryota; kingdom Metazoa; phylum Chordata; class Amphibia; order Anura; family Myobatrachidae; genus Taudactylus; species Taudactylus pleione. The sequence goes on along the minus strand of JAUIMM010001118.1, from coordinate 124,161 downwards.
GCACGGAGGATAGATGTATGTGGACACATCTGTAAGACGCTGATGACAACGTTATAAGTCGAGAGACCATCCACTCTTCCTGATGTAGAGAAGGGAGTTATCTGATTCTATGAGAAACGGGGTTCATGCATAGACTTCCTAGACTCGAGAGGGTTTATACTGTATACTAAACTGCGGGTATTTAGAAGTGGAGATGTTGCCCATAGTAACCAATTAGATTCTAGCTATTATTTTGTAGAAGGTGCTATATAAATGATAAGTAGAATTTGATTGGTTGCTATGGACAACTTCTCCACTTCTGTCAACCCGCACTTTAGTAAATATACACCTAGTACGCGACAGAAAATTTTAAGCCTGTTTGAAAATAAACCGGATTTTATACCGCAGCTTCTACACCATGATGTCACTCCTTAAAAGCCTTCCCAGTCACCGTCCATGCTCTACCTTGTCCTCTCCCCGCTTTCCTGGTGTTTCCATCCTCTTGTCTGGTACCCCATCCCCCCTTCCTGCAAACATGGAGTTATGTTTCTTTGTGGATCTATGAACATGTGGAGCTGTAACTGCTTCTGTATGGCTGACTGACCAAATATGTATCCGTTTAATACAATCACATTTCCTATTTTTGTATACAAGTTCTTTTTGTTTCTCGAAAAATCTCAATAAATTCATTTTGCAAAAAGATGTCTCTAGATGATGTATCCATGCCTCCTGTGGCAGCTATCGTTACCCTTTCCTTCCCCTCATTTCAAAATCCTGGCTATGTGACTGACTCAAAAGGGGCATTTACATCACAGAGTAATGGAGGGCAATTCAATGCTCCAGTCACACAGATTACTAACATGTATTACTATCCACAGACATAAGTGCCTTCTGTAATCAACATAAGACTGGAACATATCGCTCATGTGTGGTACTTATAGCTATTATATAGCCTAACCAGCAGTGGATGCAGCTCTTTGGTGGGCTGAAAGAACATCTATAACAATACATCTTATCACTTCACAAGGAACCAGTGACATCACTGAGAGTGCAACCTATCACTAGGAACCAGTGACATCACTGAGAATGCAGCCTATCACTAGGAACCAGTGACATCACTGAGAATGCAATCCTATCACTAGGAACCAGCGACATCACTGAGCATGCAGCCTGTCATTCGGAACCAGTGACATCACTGAATGCAGCCTATCACTATGAACCAGTGACATCACTGAGCATGCAGCCTGTCATTTGGAACCAGTGACATCACTGAATGCAGCCTATCACTATGAACCTGTGACATCACTGAGAATGCACCCTATCTCTAGGAACCAGTGACATCACTGAGCGTGCAGCCCATCACTAGGAACCAGTGACATCACTGAGAATGCAGCCTATCACTAGGAACCAGTGACATCACTGAGCATGCAGCCTATCACTAGGAACCAGTGACATCACTGTGAATGCAGCCTATCACTAGGAACCAGTGACATCACTGAGCATGCAGCCTGTCATTCGGAACCAGTGACATCACTGTGAATGCAGCCTATCACTAGGAACCAGTGACATCACTGAGCATGCAGCCTGTCATTCGGAACCAGTGACATCACTGAATACAGCCTATCACTATGAACCAGTGACATCACTGAGCATGCAGCCTGTCATTCGGAACCAGTGACATCACTGAATGCAGCCTATCACTATGAACCAGTGACATCACTGTGAATGCAGCCTATCACTAGGAACCAGTGACATCACTGTGAATGCAGCCTATCACTAGGAACCAGTGACATCACTGAGAATGCAGCCTATCACTAGGAACCAGTGGCATCACTGAGAATGCAGCCTATAGCTAGGAACCAGTGACATCACTGAGAATGCAATCCTATCACTAGGAACCAGTGACATCACTGAGAATGCAGCCTGTTACTAGGAACCAGTGACATCACTGAGAATGCAACCTATCACTAGGAACCAGTGACATCTCTGAGAGAGCAGCCTATCACTAGGAACCAGTGACATCACTGAGAATGCAGCCTATAGCTAGGAACCAGTGACATCACTGAGAATGCAGCCTATCACTAGGAACCAGTGACATCACTGAGCATGCAGCCTGTCATTCGTAGCCAGTGACATCACTGAATGCAGCCTATCACTAGGAACCAGTGACATTACTGAGAATGCAGCCTATCACTAGGAACCAGTGACATCACTGAATGCGGCCTATCACTAGGAACCAGTGACATCACTGTGAATGCGGCCTATAACTAGGAACCAGTGACATCACTGAGAATGCTGCCTATCACTAGGAACCAGTGACATCACTGAGAATGCAGCCCATTACTAGGAACCAGTGACATCACTGAGAATGCAGCCCATCACTAGGAACCAGTGACATCACTGAGAATGCAGCCTATAGCTTGGAAAGTTTTATATGAATGCTGAAAGAACTCGATGAAGCTCCCAATACTCAGTCTATGACCTTATTGTAAGACCTACTGTACTGTATAAGTCCACTTCTGGCTACGGGAAAGCACTTATAGCCTGAAGTGAAGTCTTCATGAATTTGGTATATAAGGATTTTGACAACATTTAGAAAACAAAAATATCGTACATATGAAAGAAACCTATGCATGGGAGAGAGAAGGGCAACTGCCAAACAAGAGAGGGAATCTTTCTTTGGCCCACAGATGTCCCTAACTAGCCATTAAATTACTCTAGGGCACTGGTTCCCACCTGTACGCCTTTGCACCCTGGGGTGCCCTGGGACACGTGCAGGGGTGCCTCAGGTTGGTGGTCCAGCACCAAATCAAATTATTTATGGTCAATGTAATGTAAATATGTGGACAAACGCGAAGCGCAAACCTGTCCCCACCACATAACTGACCCTAAGGATGACAGGTCAGCACATTCCTGTCCTCACCACATAACTGACCCTAAGGATGACAGCTCAGCACATCCCTGTCCTCACCACATAACTGACCCTAAGGGTGACAGGTCAGCACATCCCTGTCCTCACCACATAACTAACCCTAAGGATGACAGGTCAGCACATCCCTGTCCCCACCACATAACTGACCCTGAGGATGCCAGGTCAGCACATCCCTGTCCCCACCACATAGCTAACCCTGAGCATGACAGGTCAGCACATCCCTGTCCTCACCACATAACTGACCCTAAGGATGACAGGTCAGCACATCCCTGTCCCCACCACATAGCTGACCCTGAGGATGACAGGTCAGCACATCCCTGTCCCCATCACATAACTGATCCTGAGGATGACAGGTCAGCACATCCCTGTCCTCACCACATAAGTGACCATAAGGGTGACAGGTATCACATCCCTGTCCCCATCACATAACTGACCCTACGGATGACAGCTCAGCACATCCCTGTCCCCACCACATAGCTGACCCTGAGGATGACAGGTCAGCACATCCCTGTCCTCACCACATAACTGACCCTAAGGATGACAGGTCAGCACATCCCTGTCCTCACCACATAACTAACCCTGAGGATGACAGGTCAGCACATCCCTGTCCTCACCACATAACTAACCCTGAGGATGACAGGTCAGCACATCCCTGTCCCCACCACGTAACTGACCCTGAGGATGACAGGTCAGCACATCCCTGTCCCCACCACGTAACTGACCCTGAGGATGACAGGTCAGCACATCCCTGTCCTCACCACATAAGTGACCCTGAGGATGACAGGTCAGCACATCACTGTCCCCACCACATAACTGACCCTAATGATGACAGGTCAGCACATCCCCATCCCCATCACATAACTGACCCTAAGGATGACAGATATCACATCCCTGTCCCCACCACATAACTGACCCTAAGGATGACAGGTCAGCACATCCCTGTCCTCACCAAATAACTGACCGAAAGGATGACAGGTCAGCACATCCCTGTCCCCACCACATAACTGACCCTGAGGATGACAGGTCAGCACATCCCTGTCCCCATCACATAACTGACCCTAAGGATGACAGGTCAGCACATCCCTGTCCTCACCACATAACTGACCCTAAGGGTGACAGGTCAGCACATCCCTGTCCCCACCACATAACTGACCCTAAGGGTGACAGGTCAGCACATCCCTGTCCCCACCACATAACTGACCCTAAGGATGACAGATCAGCACATCCCTGTCCCCACCACATAACTGACCCTGAGGACATAACTGACCCTGAGCACATCCCTGTCCCCACCACATAACTGACCTGATGACAGGTCAGCACATCCCTGTCCCCACCACATAACTGACCCTAAGGGTGACAGGTCAGCACATCCCTGTCCCCACCACATAACTGACCCTAAGGATGACAGATCAGCACATCCCTGTCCCCACCACATAACTGACCCTGAGGAAATAACTGACCCTGAGCACATCCCTGTCCCCACCACATAACTGACCTGATGACAGGTCAGCACATCCCTTTCCTCACCACATAAGTGACCATAAGTGTGACAGGTCAGCACATCCCTGTCCCCACCACATAACTGACCCTGAGGATGACAGGTCAGCACATCCCTGTCCTCACCACATAACTGACCCTGAGGATGACAGGTCAGCACATCCCTGTCCCGATCATATAACTGACCCTAAGGATGACAGGTCAGCACATCCCCGTCCCCACCACATAACTGACACTAAGGAAGACAGGTCAGCACATCCCTGTCCCCACCACATAACTGACCCTAAGGGTGACAGGTCAGCACATCCCTGTCCTCACCACATAACTGACCCTAAGGGTGATAGGTCAGCACATCCCTGTCCTCACCACATAACTGACCCTAAGCACATCTCTGTCCCCACCACATAACTGACCCTGAGGACATAACTGACCCTGAGCACATCCCTGTCCCCACCACATAACTGACCCTATGGATGACCCATCACATAACTGACCCTGAGGATGACAGATCAGCATATCCCTGTCCTCACCACATAAGTGACCGTAAGGGTGACAGGTATCACATCACTGTCCCCACCACATAACTGACCCTGAGGATGACAGGTCAGCACATCCCTGTCCCCATCACATAACTGACCCTGAGGATGACAGGTCAGCACATCCCTGTCCTCACCACATAACTGACCCTAAGGATGACCCATCACATAACTGACCCTGAGGATGACAGATCAGCATATCCCTGTCCTCACCACATAAGTGACCGTAAGGGTGACAGGTATCACATCCCTGTCCCCACCACATAACTGACCCTGAGGATGACAGGTCAGCACATCCCTGTCCCCATCACATAACTGACCCTGAGGATGACAGGTCAGCACATCCCTGTCCTCACCACATAACTGACCCTAAGGATAAAAGATCAGCACATTCCTGTCCTCTCCACATAAGTGACCATAAGGGTGACAGGTATCACATCCCTGTCCCCACCACATAACTGATCCTAATGATGACCAGTCAGCACATCCCTGTCCCCACCACATAACTGACCCTAAGGGGGACAGGTCAGCACATCCCTGTCCTCACCACATAACTGACCCTAAGGATGACAGGGCAGCACATCCCTGTCCCCCACCATATAACTGACCCTAAGGGTGACAGGTCAGCACATCCCCGTCCCCACCACAAAACTGACCCTAAGGGTGACAGGTCAGCACATCCCTGTCCCCACCACATAATTGACCCTGAGGATGACTGGTCAGCACATCCCTGTCCTCACCACATAACTAACCCTAAGGATGACAGGTCAGCACATCCCTGTCCCCACCACATAACTGACCCTGAGGATGACAGGTCAGCACATCCCTGTCCCCATCAAATAACTGACCATGAGGATGACAGGTCAGCACATCCCTGTCCTCACCACATAAGTGACCATAAGGGTGAGAGGTATCACATCCCTGTCCCCACCACACAACTGACCCTGAGGATGACAGGTAAGCACATCCCCGTCCTCATCACATAACTGACCCTAAGGATGACAGGTCATCACATCCCTGTCCTCACCACATAACAGCCTAAGGATGACAGGTCAGCACATCCCTGTCCCCACCACATAACTGACCTTAAGGGTGACAGGTCAGCACATCCCTGTCCTCTCAACATAACTGACCATGAGGATGACAGGTCAGCACATCCCTGTCCCCACCACATAGCTGACCCTGAGCATGACAGGTCAGCACATCCCTGTCCTCACCACATAACTGACCCTAAGGATGACAGGTCAGCACATCCCTGTCCCCACCACATAGCTGACCCTGAGGATGACAGGTCAGCACATCCCTGTCCCCATCACATAACTGATCCTGAGGATGACAGGTCAGCACATCCCTGTCCTCACCACATAAGTGACCATAAGGGTGACAGGTATCACATCCCTGTCCCCATCACATAACTGACCCTACGGATGACAGCTCAGCACATCCCTGTCCCCACCACATAACTGACCCTGAGGATGACAGGTCAGCACATCCCTGTCCTCACCACATAACTGACCCTAAGGATGACAGGTCAGCACATCCCTGTCCCCACCACGTAACTGACCCTGAGGATGACAGGTCAGCACATCCCTGTCCTCACCACATAAGTGACCCTGAGGATGACAGGTCAGCACATCACTGTCCCCACCACATAACTGACCCTAAGGATGACAGGTCAGCACATCCCCATCCCCATCACATAACTGACCCTAAGGATGACAGATATCACATCCCTGTCCCCACCACATAACTGACCCTAAGGATGACAGGTCAGCACATCCCTGTCCTCACCAAATAACTGACCGTAAGGATGACAGGTCAGCACATCCCTGTCCCCAGCACATAACTGACCCTGAGGATGACAGGTCAGCACATCCCTGTCCCCAGCACATAACTGACCCTAAGGATGACAGGTCAGCACATCCCTGTCCTCACCACATAACTGACCCTAAGGGTGACAGGTCAGCACATCCCTGTCCCCACCACATAACTGACCCTAAGGGTGACAGGTCAGCACATCCCTGTCCCCACCACATAACTGACCCTAAGGATGACAGATCAGCACATCCCTGTCCCCACCACATAACTGACCCTGAGGACATAACTGACCCTGAGCACATCCCTGTCCCCACCACATAACTGACCTGATGACAGGTCAGCACATCCCTGTCCCCACCACATAACTGACCCTAAGGGTGACAGGTCAGCACATCCCTGTCCCCACCACATAACTGACCCTAAGGATGACAGATCAGCACATCCCTGTCCCCACCACATAACTGACCCTGAGGACATAACTGACCCTGAGCACATCCCTGTCCCCACCACATAACTGACCTGATGACAGGTCAGCACATCCCTTTCCTCACCACATAAGTGACCATAAGTGTGACAGATATCACATCCCTGTCCCCACCACATAACTGACCCTAAGGATGACAGGTCAGCACATCCCTGTCCTCACCAAATAACTGACCGTAAGGATGACAGGTCAGCACATCCCTGTCCCCACCACATAACTGACCCTGAGGATGACAGGTCAGCACATCCCTGTCCCCAGCACATAACTGACCCTAAGGATGACAGGTCAGCACATCCCTGTCCTCACCACATAACTGACCCTAAGGGTGACAGGTCAGCACATCCCTGTCCCCACCACATAACTGACCCTAAGGGTGACAGGTCAGCACATCCCTGTCCCCACCACATAACTGACCCTAAGGATGACAGATCAGCACATCCCTGTCCCCACCACATAACTGACCCTGAGGACATAACTGACCCTGAGCACATCCCTGTCCCCACCACATAACTGACCTGATGACAGGTCAGCACATCCCTGTCCCCACCACATAACTGACCCTAAGGGTGACAGGTCAGCACATCCCTGTCCCCACCACATAACTGACCCTAAGGATGACAGATCAGCACATCCCTGTCCCCACCACATAACTGACCCTGAGGACATAACTGACCCTGAGCACATCCCTGTCCCCACCACATAACTGACCTGATGACAGGTCAGCACATCCCTGTCCCCACCACATAACTGACCCTGAGGATGACAGGTCAGCACATCCCTGTCCTCACCACATAACTGACCCTGAGGATGACAGGTCAGCACATCCCTGTCCCGATCATCTAACTGACCCTAAGGGTGACAGGTCAGCACATCCCTGTCCTCACCACATAACTGACCCTAAGGGTGATAGGTCAGCACATCCCTGTCCTCACCACATAACTGACCCTAAGCACATCTCTGTCCCCACCACATAACTGACCCTGAGGACATAACTGACCCTGAGCACATCCCTGTCCCCACCACATAACGGACCCTAAGGATGACCCATCACATAACTGACCCTGAGGATGACAGATCAGCATATCCCTGTCCTCACCACATAAGTGACCGTAAGGGTGACAGGTATCACATCACTGTCCCCACCACATAACTGACCCTGAGGATGACAGGTCAGCACATCCCTGTCCCCATCACATAACTGACCCTGAGGATGACAGGTCAGCACATCCCTGTCCTCACCACATAACTGACCCTAAGGATAAAAGATCAGCACATTCCTGTCCTCTCCACATAAGTGACAATAAGGATGACAGGTATCACATCCCTGTCCCCACCACATAACTGATCCTAATGATGACCAGTCAGCACATCCCTGTCCCCACCACATAACTGACCCTAAGGGGGACAGGTCAGCACATCCCTGTCCCCATCACATAACTGACCCTACGGATGACAGCTCAGCACATCCCTGTCCCCACCACATAGCTGACCCTGAGGATGACAGGTCAGCACATCCCTGTCCTCACCACATAACTGACCCTAAGGATGACAGGTCAGCACATCCCTGTCCTCACCACATAACTAACCCTGAGGATGACAGGTCAGCACATCCCTGTCCTCACCACATAACTAACCCTGAGGATGACAGGTCAGCACATCCCTGTCCCCACCACGTAACTGACCCTGAGGATGACAGGTCAGCACATCCCTGTCCCCACCACGTAACTGACCCTGAGGATGACAGGTCAGCACATCCCTGTCCTCACCACATAAGTGACCCTGAGGATGACAGGTCAGCACATCACTGTCCCCACCACATAACTGACCCTAATGATGACAGGTCAGCACATCCCCATCCCCATCACATAACTGACCCTAAGGATGACAGATATCACATCCCTGTCCCCACCACATAACTGACCCTAAGGATGACAGGTCAGCACATCCCTGTCCTCACCAAATAACTGACCGAAAGGATGACAGGTCAGCACATCCCTGTCCCCACCACATAACTGACCCTGAGGATGACAGGTCAGCACATCCCTGTCCCCATCACATAACTGACCCTAAGGATGACAGGTCAGCACATCCCTGTCCTCACCACATAACTGACCCTAAGGGTGACAGGTCAGCACATCCCTGTCCCCACCACATAACTGACCCTAAGGGTGACAGGTCAGCACATCCCTGTCCCCACCAAATAACTGACCCTAAGGATGACAGATCAGCACATCCCTGTCCCCACCACATAACTGACCCTGAGGACATAACTGACCCTGAGCACATCCCTGTCCCCACCACATAACTGACCTGATGACAGGTCAGCACATCCCTGTCCCCACCACATAACTGACCCTAAGGGTGACAGGTCAGCACATCCCTGTCCCCACCACATAACTGACCCTAAGGATGACAGATCAGCACATCCCTGTCCCCACCACATAACTGACCCTGAGGAAATAACTGACCCTGAGCACATCCCTGTCCCCACCACATAACTGACCTGATGACAGGTCAGCACATCCCTTTCCTCACCACATAAGTGACCATAAGTGTGACAGGTCAGCACATCCCTGTCCCCACCACATAACTGACCCTGAGGATGACAGGTCAGCACATCCCTGTCCTCACCACATAACTGACCCTGAGGATGACAGGTCAGCACATCCCTGTCCCGATCATATAACTGACCCTAAGGATGACAGGTCAGCACATCCCCGTCCCCACCACATAACTGACACTAAGGAAGACAGGTCAGCACATCCCTGTCCCCACCACATAACTGACCCTAAGGGTGACAGGTCAGCACATCCCTGTCCTCACCACATAACTGACCCTAAGGGTGATAGGTCAGCACATCCCTGTCCTCACCACATAACTGACCCTAAGCACATCTCTGTCCCCACCACATAACTGACCCTGAGGACATAACTGACCCTGAGCACATCCCTGTCCCCACCACATAACTGACCCTATGGATGACCCATCACATAACTGACCCTGAGGATGACAGATCAGCATATCCCTGTCCTCACCACATAAGTGACCGTAAGGGTGACAGGTATCACATCACTGTCCCCACCACATAACTGACCCTGAGGATGACAGGTCAGCACATCCCTGTCCCCATCACATAACTGACCCTGAGGATGACAGGTCAGCACATCCCTGTCCTCACCACATAACTGACCCTAAGGATGACCCATCACATAACTGACCCTGAGGATGACAGATCAGCATATCCCTGTCCTCACCACATAAGTGACCGTAAGGGTGACAGGTATCACATCCCTGTCCCCACCACATAACTGACCCTGAGGATGACAGGTCAGCACATCCCTGTCCCCATCACATAACTGACCCTGAGGATGACAGGTCAGCACATCCCTGTCCTCACCACATAACTGACCCTAAGGATAAAAGATCAGCACATTCCTGTCCTCTCCACATAAGTGACCATAAGGGTGACAGGTATCACATCCCTGTCCCCACCACATAACTGATCCTAATGATGACCAGTCAGCACATCCCTGTCCCCACCACATAACTGACCCTAAGGGGGACAGGTCAGCACATCCCTGTCCTCACCACATAACTGACCCTAAGGATGACAGGGCAGCACATCCCTGTCCCCCACCATATAACTGACCCTAAGGGTGACAGGTCAGCACATCCCCGTCCCCACCACAAAACTGACCCTAAGGGTGACAGGTCAGCACATCCCTGTCCCCACCACATAATTGACCCTGAGGATGACTGGTCAGCACATCCCTGTCCTCACCACATAACTAACCCTAAGGATGACAGGTCAGCACATCCCTGTCCCCACCACATAACTGACCCTGAGGATGACAGGTCAGCACATCCCTGTCCCCATCAAATAACTGACCATGAGGATGACAGGTCAGCACATCCCTGTCCTCACCACATAAGTGACCATAAGGGTGAGAGGTATCACATCCCTGTCCCCACCACACAACTGACCCTGAGGATGACAGGTAAGCACATCCCCGTCCTCATCACATAACTGACCCTAAGGATCACAGGTCATCACATCCCTGTCCTCACCACATAACAGCCTAAGGATGACAGGTCAGCACATCCCTGTCCCCACCACATAACTGACCTTAAGGGTGACAGGTCAGCACATCCCTGTCCTCTCAACATAACTGACCATGAGGATGACAGGTCAGCACATCCCTGTCCCCACCACATAGCTGACCCTGAGCATGACAGGTCAGCACATCCCTGTCCTCACCACATAACTGACCCTAAGGATGACAGGTCAGCACATCCCTGTCCCCACCACATAGCTGACCCTGAGGATGACAGGTCAGCACATCCCTGTCCCCATCACATAACTGATCCTGAGGATGACAGGTCAGCACATCCCTGTCCTCACCACATAAGTGACCATAAGGGTGACAGGTATCACATCCCTGTCCCCATCACATAACTGACCCTACGGATGACAGCTCAGCACATCCCTGTCCCCACCACATAACTGACCCTGAGGATGACAGGTCAGCACATCCCTGTCCTCACCACATAACTGACCCTAAGGATGACAGGTCAGCACATTCCTGTCCTCACCACATAACTAACCCTGAGGATGACAGGTCAGCACATCCCTGTCCTCACCACATAACTAACCCTGAGGATGACAGGTCAGCACATCCCTGTCCCCACCACGTAACTGACCCTGAGGATGACAGGTCAGCACATCCCTGTCCTCACCACATAAGTGACCCTGAGGATGACAGGTCAGCACATCACTGTCCCCACCACATAACTGACCCTAAGGATGACAGGTCAGCACATCCCCATCCCCATCACATAACTGACCCTAAGGATGACAGATATCACATCCCTGTCCCCACCACATAACTGACCCTAAGGATGACAGGTCAGCACATCCCTGTCCTCACCAAATAACTGACCATAAGGATGACAGGTCAGCACATCCCTGTCCCCACCACATAACTGACCCTGAGGATGACAGGTCAGCACATCCCTGTCCCCAGCACATAACTGACCCTAAGGATGACAGGTCAGCACATCCCTGTCCTCACCACATAACTGACCCTAAGGGTGACAGGTCAGCACATCCCTGTCCCCACCACATAACTGACCCTAAGGGTGACAGGTCAGCACATCCCTGTCCCCACCACATAACTGACCCTAAGGATGACAGATCAGCACATCCCTGTCCCCACCACATAACTGACCCTGAGGACATAACTGACCCTGAGCACATCCCTGTCCCCACCACATAACTGACCTGATGACAGGTCAGCACATCCCTGTCCCCACCACATAACTGACCCTAAGGGTGACAGGTCAGCACATCCCTGTCCCCACCACATAACTGACCCTAAGGATGACAGATCAGCACATCCCTGTCCCCACCACATAACTGACCCTGAGGACATAACTGACCCTGAGCACATCCCTGTCCCCACCACATAACTGACCTGATGACAGGTCAGCACATCCCTTTCCTCACCACATAAGTGACCATAAGTGTGACAGATATCACATCCCTGTCCCCACCACATAACTGACCCTAAGGATGACAGGTCAGCACATCCCTGTCCTCACCAAATAACTGACCGTAAGGATGACAGGTCAGCACATCCCTGTCCCCACCACATAACTGACCCTGAGGATGACAGGTCAGCACATCCCTGTCCCCAGCACATAACTGACCCTAAGGATGACAGGTCAGCACATCCCTGTCCTCACCACATAACTGACCCTAAGGGTGACAGGTCAGCACATCCCTGTCCCCACCACATAACTGACCCTAAGGGTGACAGGTCAGCACATCCCTGTCCCCACCACATAACTGACCCTAAGGATGACAGATCAGCACATCCCTGTCCCCACCACATAACTGACCCTGAGGACATAACTGACCCTGAGCACATCCCTGTCCCCACCACATAACTGACCTGATGACAGGTCAGCACATCCCTGTCCCCACCACATAACTGACCCTAAGGGTGACAGGTCAGCACATCCCTGTCCCCACCACATAACTGACCCTAAGGATGACAGATCAGCACATCCCTGTCCCCACCACATAACTGACCCTGAGGACATAACTGACCCTGAGCACATCCCTGTCCCCACCACATAACTGACCTGATGACAGGTCAACACATCCCTGTCCCCACCACATAACTGACCCTGAGGATGACAGGTCAGCACATCCCTGTCCTCACCACATAACTGACCCTGAGGATGACAGGTCAGCACATCCCTGTCCCGATCATCTAACTGACCCTAAGGGTGACAGGTCAGCACATCCCTGTCCTCACCACATAACTGACCCTAAGGGTGATAGGTCAGCACATCCCTGTCCTCACCACATAACTGACCCTAAGCACATCTCTATCCCCACCACATAACTGACCCTGAGGACATAACTGACCCTGAGCACATCCCTGTCCCCACCACATAACGGACCCTAAGGATGACCCATCACATAACTGACCCTGAGGATGACAGATCAGCATATCCCTGTCCTCACCACATAAGTGACCGTAAGGGTGACAGGTATCACATCACTGTCCCCACCACATAACTGACCCTGAGGATGACAGGTCAGCACATCCCTGTCCCCATCACATAACTGACCCTGAGGATGACAGGTCAGCACATCCCTGTCCTCACCACATAACTGACCCTAAGGATAAAAGATCAGCACATTCCTGTCCTCTCCACATAAGTGACAATAAGGATGACAGGTATCACATCCCTGTCCCCACCACATAACTGATCCTAATGATGACCAGTCAGCACATCCCTGTCCCCACCACATAACTGACCCTAAGGGGGACAGGTCAGCACATCCCTGTCCTCACCACATAACTGACCCTAAGGATGACAGGGCAGCACATCCCTGTCCCCCACCATATAACTGACCCAAAGGGTGACAGGTCAGCACATCCCCGTCCCCACCACAAAACTGACCCTAAGGGTGACAGGTCAGCACATCCCTGTCCCCACCACATAACTGACCCTGAGGATGACAGGTCAGCACATCCCTGTCCCCACCACATAATTGACCCTGAGGATGACAGGTCAGCACATCCCTGTCCTCACCACATAACTAACCCTAAGGATGACAGGTCAGCACATCCCTGTCCCCACCACATAACTGACCCTGAGGATGACAGGTCAGCACATCCCTGTCCTCACCACATAAGTGACCATAAGGGTGAGAGGTATCACATCCCTGTCCCCACCACACAACTGACCCTGAGGATGACAGGTAAGCACATCCCCGTCCTCATCACATAACTGACCCTAAGGATGACAGGTCATCACATCCCTGTCCTCACCACATAACAGCCTAAGGATGACAGGTCAGCACATCCCTGTCCCCACCACATAACTGACCTTAAGGGTGACAGGTCAGCACATCCCTGTCCTCTCCACATAACTGACCCTGAGGATGACAGGTCAGCACATCCCTGTCCCCATCACATAACTGATCCTGAGGATGACAGGTCAGCACAACCCTGTCCTCACCACATAATTGACCTTAAGGGTGACAGGTATCACATCCCTGTCCCCATCACATAACTGACCCTACGGATGACAGCTCAGTACATCCCTGTCCCCACCACATAACTGACCCTGACGATGACAGGTCAGCACATCCCTGTCCTCACCACATAACTGACCCTAAGGATGACAGGTCAGCACATCCCTGTCCTCACCACATAACTAACCCTGAGGATGACAGGTCAGCACATCCCTGTCCTCACCATATAACTAACCCTGAGGATGACAGGTCAGCACATCCCTGTCCCCACCACATAACTGACCCTGAGGATGACAGGTCAGCACATCCCCGTCTTCACCACATAACTGACCCTAAGGATGACAGGTCAGCACATCCCTGTCCTCACCACATAACTGACCCTAAGTGTGACAGGTCAGCACATCCCTGTCCCCACCACATAACTGACCCTATGGATGAGAGATCAGCACATCCCTGTCCCCACCACATAACTGACCCTAAGGGTGACAGGTCAGCACATCCCTGTCCCCACCACATAACTGACCCTAAGGATGACAGATCAGCACATCCCTGTCCCCACCACATAACTGACCCTGAGGACATAACTGACCCTGAGCACATCCCTGTCCCCACCACATAACTGACCTGATGACAGGTCAGCTCATCCCTTTCCTCACCACATAAGTGACCTAAGTGTGACAGGTCAGCACATCCCTGTCCCCACCACATAACTGACCCTGAGGATGACAGGTCAGCACATCCCTGTCCTCACCACATAACTGACCCTGAGGATGACAGGTCAGCACATCCCTGTCCCGATCATATAACTGACCCTAAGGATGACAGGTCAGCACATCCCCGTCCCCACCACATAACTGACACTAAGGAAGACAGGTCAGCACATCCCTGTCCCCACCACATAACTGACCCTAAGGGTGACAGGTCAGCACATCCCTGTCCTCACCACATAACTGACCCTAAGGGTGATAGGTCAGCACATCCCTGTCCTCACCACATAACTGACCCTAGGCACATCTCTGTCCCCACCACATAACTGACCCTGAGGACATAACTGACCCTGAGCACATCCCTGTCCCCACCACATAACTGACCCTAAGGATGACCCATCACATAACTGACCCTGAGGATGACAGATCAGCATATCCCTGTCCTCACCACATAAGTGACCGTAAGGGTGACAGGTATCACATCCCTGTCCCCACCACATAACTGACCCTGAGGATGACAGGTCAGCACATCCCTGTCCTCACCACATAACTGACCCTAAGGATGACCCATCACATAACTGACCCTGAGGATGACAGATCAGCATATCCCTGTCCTCACCACATAAGTGACCGTAAGGGTGACAGGTATCACATCCCTGTCCCCACCACATAACTGACCCTGAGGATGACAGGTCAGCACATCCCTGTCCCCATCACATAACTGACCCTGAGGATGACAGGTCAGCACATCCCTGTCCTCACCAAATAACTGACCGAAAGGATGACAGGTCAGCACATCCCTGTCCCCACCACATAACTGACCCTGAGGATGACAGGTCAGCACATCCCTGTCCCCATCACATAACTGACCCTAAGGATGACAGGTCAGCACATCCCTGTCCTCACCACATAACTGACCCTAAGGGTGACAGGTCAGCACATCCCTGTCCCCACCACATAACTGACCCTAAGGGTGACAGGTCAGCACATCCCTGTCCCCACCACATAACTGACCCTAAGGATGACAGATCAGCACATCCCTGTCCCCACCACATAACTAACCCTAAGGATGACAGGTCAGCACATCCCTGTCCCCACCACATAACTGACCCTGAGGATGACAGGTCAGCACATCCCTGTCCCCATCAAATAACTGACCATGAGGATGACAGGTCAGCACATCCCTGTCCTCACCACATAAGTGACCATAAGGGTGAGAGGTATCACATCCCTGTCCCCACCACACAACTGACCCTGAGGATGACAGGTAAGCACATCCCCGTCCTCATCACATAACTGACCCTAAGGATGCCAGGTCATCACATCCCTGTCCTCACCACATAACAGCCTAAGGATGACAGGTCAGCACATCCCTGTCCCCACCACATAACTGACCTTAAGGGTGACAGGTCAGCACATCCCTGTCCTCTCAACATAACTGACCATAAGGATGACAGGTCAGCACATCCCTGTCCCCACCACATAGCTGACCCTGAGCATGACAGGTCAGCCCATCCCTGTCCTCACCACATAACTGACCCTAAGGATGACAGGTCAGCACATCCCTGTCCCCACCACATAGCTGACCCTGAGGATGACAGGTCAGCACATCCCTGTCCCCATCACATAACTGATCCTGAGGATGACAGGTCAGCACATCCCTGTCCTCACCACATAAGTGACCATAAGGGTGACAGGTATCACATCCCTGTCCCCATCACATAACTGACCCTACGGATGACAGCTCAGCACATCCCTGTCCCCACCACATAACTGACCCTGAGGATGACAGGTCAGCACATCCCTGTCCTCACCACATAACTGACCCTAAGGATGACAGGTCAGCACATTCCTGTCCTCACCACATAACTAACCCTGAGGATGACAGGTCAGCACATCCCTATCCTCACCATATAACTAACCCTGAGGATGACAGGTCAGCACATCCCTGTCCTCACCACATAAGTGACCCTGAGGATGAAAGGTCAGCACATCACTGTCCCCACCACATAACTGACCCTAAGGATGACAGGTCAGCACATCCCCATCCCCATCACATAACTGACCCTAAGGATGACAGATATCACATCCCTGTCCCCACCACATAACTGACCCTAAGGATGACAGGTCAGCACATCCCTGTCCTCACCAAATAACTGACCGTAAGGATGACAGGTCAGCACATCCCTGTCCCCACCACATAACTGACCCTGAGGATGACAGGTCAGCACATCCCTGTCCCCACCACATAACTGACCCTAAGGGTGACAGGTCAGCACATCCCTGTCCCCACCACATAACTGACCCTAAGGATGACAGATCAGCACATCCCTGTCCCCACCACATAACTGACCCTGAGGACATAACTGACCCTGAGCACATCCCTGTCCCCACCACATAACTGACCTGATGACAGGTCAGCACATCCCTGTCCCCACCACATAACTGACCCTAAGGGTGACAGGTCAGCACATCCCTGTCCCCACCACATAACTGACCCTAAGGATGACAGATCAGCACATCCCTGTCCCCACCACATAACTGACCCTGAGGACATAACTGACCCTGAGCACATCCCTGTCCCCACCACATAACTGACCTGATGACAGGTCAGCACATCCCTTTCCTCACCACATAAGTGACCATAAGTGTGACAGGTCAGCACATCCCTGTCCCCACCACATAACTGACCCTGAGGATGACAGGTCAGCACATCCCTGTCCTCACCACATAACTGACCCTGAGGATGACAGGTCAGCACATCCCTGTCCCGATCATATAACTGACCCTAAGGGTGACAGGTCAGCACATCCCTGTCCTCACCACATATCTGACCCTAAGGGTGATAGGTCAGCACATCCCTGTCCTCACCACATAACTGACCCTAAGCACATCTCTGTCCCCACCACATAACTGACCCTGAGGACATAACTGACCCTGAGCACATCCCTGTCCCCACCACATAACGGACCCTAAGGATGACCCATCACATAACTGACCCTGAGGATGACAGATCAGCATATCCCTGTCCTCACCACATAAGTGACCGTAAGGGTGACAGGTATCACATCACTGTCCCCACCACATAACTGACCCTGAGGATGACAGGTCAGCACATCCCTGTCCCCATCACATAACTGACCCTGAGGATGACAGGTCAGCACATCCCTGTCCTCACCACATAACTGACCCTAAGGATAAAAGATCAGCACATTCCTGTCCTCTCCACATAAGTGACAATAAGGATGACAGGTATCACATCCCTGTCCCCACCACATAACTGATCCTAATGATGACCAGTCAGCACATCCCTGTCCCCACCACATAACTGACCCTAAGGGGGACAGGTCAGCACATCCCTGTCCTCACCACATAACTGACCCTAAGGATGACAGGGCAGCACATCCCTGTCCCCCACCATATAACTGACCCAAAGGGTGACAGGTCAGCACATCCCCGTCCCCACCACAAAACTGACCCTAAGGGTGACAGGTCAGCACATCCCTGTCCCCACCACATAACTGACCCTGAGGATGACAGGTCAGCACATCCCTGTCCCCACCACATAATTGACACTGAGGATGACAGGTCAGCACATCCCTGTCCTCACCACATAACTAACCCTAAGGATGACAGGTCAGCACATCCCTGTCCCCACCACATAACTGACCCTGAGGAAGACAGGTCAGCACATCCCTGTCCCCATCAAATAACTGACCATGAGGATGACAGGTCAGCACATCCCTGTCCTCGCCACATAAGTGACCATAAGGGTGAGAGGTATCACATCCCTGTCCCCACCACACAACTGACCCTGAGGATGACAGGTAAGCACATCCCCGTCCTCATCACATAACTGACCCTAAGGATGACAGGTCATCACATCCCTGTCCTCACCACATAACAGCCTAAGGATGACAGGTCAGCACATCCCTGTCCCCACCACATAACTGACCTTAAGGGTGACAGGTCAGCACATCCCTGTCCTCTCCACATAACTGACCCTGAGGATGACAGGTCAGCACATCCCTGTCCCCATCACATAACTGATCCTGAGGATGACAGGTCAGCACATCCCTGTCCTCACCACATAAGTGACCATAAGGGTGACAGGTATCACATCCCTGTCCCCATCACATAACTGACCCTACGGATGACAGCTCAGTACATCCCTGTCCCCACCACATAACTGACCCTGACGATGACAGGTCAGCACATCCCTGTCCTCACCACATAACTGACCCTAAGGATGACAGGTCAGCACATCCCTGTCCTCACCACATAACTAACCCTGAGGATGACAGGTCAGCACATCCCTGTCCTCACCATATAACTAACCCTGAGGATGACAGGTCAGCACATCCCTGTCCCCACCACATAACTGACCCTGAGGATGACAGGTCAGCACATCCCCGTCCTCACCACATAACTGACCCTGAGGATGACAGGTCAGCACATCCCTGTCCTCACCACATAACTGACCCTAAGGGTGACAGGTCAGCACATCCCTGTCCCCACCACATAACTGACCCTATGGATGAGAGATCAGCACATCCCTGTCCCCACCACATAACTGACCCTAAGGGTGACAGGTCAGCACATCCCTGTCCCCACCACATAACTGACCCTAAGGATGACAGATCAGCACATCCCTGTCCCCACCACATAACTGACCCTGAGGACATAACTGACCCTGAGCACATCCCTGTCCCCACCACATAACTGACCTGATGACAGGTCACAACATCCCTTTCCTCACCACATAAGTGACCTAAGTGTGACAGGTCAGCACATCCCTGTCCCGATCATATAACTGACCCTAAGGATGACAGGTCAGCACATCCCCGTCCCCACCACATAACTGACACTAAGGAAGACAGGTCAGCACATCCCTGTCCCCACCACATAACTGACCCTAAGGGTGACAGGTCAGCACATCCCTGTCCTCACCACATAACTGACCCTAAGGGTGATAGGTCAGCACATCCCTGTCCTCACCACATAACTGACCCTAAGCACATCTCTGTCCCCACCACATAACTGACCCTGAGGACATAACTGACCCTGAGCACATCCCTGTCCCCACCACATAACTGACCCTAAGGATGACCCATCACATAACTGACCCTGAGGATGACAGATCAGCATATCCCTGTCCTCACCACATAAGTGACCGTAAGGGTGACAGGTATCACATCCCTGTCCCCACCACATAACTGACCCTGAGGATGACAGGTCAGCACATCCCTGTCCCCATCACATAACTGACCCTGAGGATGACAGGTCAGCACATCCCTGTCCTCACCAAATAACTGACCGAAAGGATGACAGGTCAGCACATCCCTGTCCCCACCACATAACTGACCCTGAGGATGACAGGTCAGCACATCCCTGTCCCCATCACATAACTGACCCTAAGGATGACAGGTCAGCACATCCCTGTCCTCACCACATAACTGACCCTAAGGGTGACAGGTCAGCACATCCCTGTCCCCACCACATAACTGACCCCTAAGGGTGACAGGTCAGCACATCCCTGTCCCCACCACATAACTGACCCTAAGGATGACAGATCAGCACATCCCTGTCCCCACCACATAACTGACCCTGAGGACATAACTGACCCTGAGCACATCCCTGTCCCCACCACATAACTGACCTGATGACAGGTCAGCACATCCCTGTCCCCACCACATAACTGACCCTAAGGGTGACAGGTCAGCACATCCCTGTCCCCACCACATAACTGACCCTAAGGATGACAGATCAGCACATCCCTGTCCCCACCACATAACTGACCCTGAGGAAATAACTGACCCTGAGCACATCCCTGTCCCCACCACATAACTGACCTGATGACAGGTCAGCACATCCCTTTCCTCACCACATAAGTGACCATAAGTGTGACAGGTCAGCACATCCCTGTCCCCACCACATAACTGACCCTGAGGACGACAGGTCAGCACATCCCTGTCCTCACCACATAACTGACCCTGAGGATGACAGGTCAGCACATCCCTGTCCCGATCATATAACTGACCCTAAGGATGACAGGTCAGCACATCCCCGTCCCCACCACATAACTGACACTAAGGAAGACAGGTCAGCACATCCCTGTCCCCACCACATAACTGACCCTAAGGGTGACAGGTCAGCACATCCCTGTCCTCACCACATAACTGACCCTAAGGGTGATAGGTCAGCACATCCCTGTCCTCACCACATAACTGACCCTAAGCACATCTCTGTCCCCACCACATAACTGACCCTAAGGATGACTGACCAGCACATCCCTGTCCCCACCACAAAACTGATCCTAATGATGACCGGTCAGCACATCTCTGACCTCACCACATAACTGACTCTAAGGGTGACCGGTCAGCACATCCCTGTCCTCACCACATAACTGACCCTGAGGATGACAGGTCAGCACATCCCTGTCCCGATCATATAGCTGACCCTAAGGATGACAGGTCAGCACATCCCCGTCCCCACCACATAACTGACACTAAGGAAGACAGGTCAGCACATCCCTGTCCCCACCACATAACTGACCCTAAGGGTGACAGGTCAGCACATCCCTGTCCTCACCACATAACTGACCCTAAGGGTGATAGGTCAGCACATCCCTGTCCTCACCACATAACTGACCCTAAGCACATCTCTGTCCCCACCACATAACTGACCCTGAGGACATAACTGACCCTGAGCACATCCCTGTCCCCACCACATAACTGACCCTATGGATGACCCATCACATAACTGACCCTGAGGATGACAGATCAGCATATCCCTGTCCTCACCACATAAGTGACCGTAAGGGTGACAGGTATCACATCACTGTCCCCACCACATAACTGACCCTGAGGATGACAGGTCAGCACATCCCTGTCCCCATCACATAACTGACCCTGAGGATGACAGGTCAGCACATCCCTGTCCTCACCACATAACTGACCCTAAGGATAAAAGATCAGCACATTCCTGTCCTCTCCACATAAGTGACCATAAGGGTGACAGGTATCACATCCCTGTCCCCACCACATAACTGATCCTAATGATGACCAGTCAGCACATCCCTGTCCCCACCACATAACTGACCCTAAGGGGGACAGGTCAGCACATCCCTGTCCTCACCACATAACTGACCCTAAGGATGACAGGGCAGCACATCCCTGTCCCCCACCATATAACTGACCCTAAGGGTGACAGGTCAGCACATCCCCGTCCCCACCACAAAACTGACCCTAAGGGTGACAGGTCAGCACATCCCTGTCCCCACCACATAATTGACCCTGAGGATGACTGGTCAGCACATCCCTGTCCTCACCACATAACTAACCCTAAGGATGACAGGTCAGCACATCCCTGTCCCCACCACATAACTGACCCTGAGGATGACAGGTCAGCACATCCCTGTCCCCATCAAATAACTGACCATGAGGATGACAGGTCAGCACATCCCTGTCCTCACCACATAAGTGACCATAAGGGTGAGAGGTATCACATCCCTGTCCCCACCACACAACTGACCCTGAGGATGACAGGTAAGCACATCCCCGTCCTCATCACATAACTGACCCTAAGGATGACAGGTCATCACATCCCTGTCCTCACCACATAACAGCCTAAGGATGACAGGTCAGCACATCCCTGTCCCCACCACATAACTGACCTTAAGGGTGACAGGTCAGCACATCCCTGTCCTCTCAACATAACTGACCATGAGGATGACAGGTCAGCACATCCCTGTCCCCACCACATAGCTGACCCTGAGCATGACAGGTCAGCACATCCCTGTCCTCACCACATAACTGACCCTAAGGATGACAGGTCAGCACATCCCTGTCCCCACCACATAGCTGACCCTGAGGATGACAGGTCAGCACATCCCTGTCCCCATCACATAACTGATCCTGAGGATGACAGGTCAGCACATCCCTGTCCTCACCACATAAGTGACCATAAGGGTGACAGGTATCACATCCCTGTCCCCATCACATAACTGACCCTACAGATGACAGCTCAGCACATCCCTGTCCCCACCACATAACTGACCCTGAGGATGACAGGTCAGCACATCCCTGTCCTCACCACATAACTGACACTAAGGATGACAGGTCAGCACATTCCTGTCTTCACCACATAACTAACCCTGAGGATGACAGGTCAGCACATCCCTGTCCTCACCACATAACTAACCCTGAGGATGACAGGTCAGCACATCCCTGTCCCCACCACGTAACTGACCCTGAGGATGACAGGTCAGCACATCCCTGTCCTCACCACATAAGTGACCCTGAGGATGACAGGTCAGCACATCACTGTCCCCACCACATAACTGACCCTAAGGATGACAGGTCAGCACATCCCCATCCCCATCACATAACTGACAATAAGGATGACAGGTATCACATCCCTGTCCCCACCACATAACTGATCCTAATGATGACCAGTCAGCACATCCCTGTCCCCACCACATAACTGACCCTAAGGGGGACAGGTCAGCACATCCCTGTCCTCACCACATAACTGACCCTAAGGATGACAGGGCAGCACATCCCTGTCCCCCACCATATAACTGACCCAAAGGGTGACAGGTCAGCACATCCCCGTCCCCACCACAAAACTGACCCTAAGGGTGACAGGTCAGCACATCCCTGTCCCCACCACATAACTGACCCTGAGGATGACAGGTCAGCACATCCCTGTCCCCACCACATAATTGACCCTGAGGATGACAGGTCAGCACATCCCTGTCCTCACCACATAACTAACCCTAAGGATGACAGGTCAGCACATCCCTGTCCCCACCACATAACTGACCCTGAGGAAGACAGGTCAGCACATCCCTGTCCCCATCAAATAACTGACCATGAGGATGACAGGTCAGCACATCCATGTCCTCACCACATAAGTGACCATAAGGGTGAGAGGTATCACATCCCTGTCCCCACCACACAACTGACCCTGAGGATGACAGGTAAGCACATCCCCGTCCTCATCACATAACTGACCCTAAGGATGACAGGTCATCACATCCCTGTCCTCACCACATAACAGCCTAAGGATGACAGGTCAGCACATCCCTGTCCCCACCACATAACTGACCTTAAGGGTGACAGGTCAGCACATCCCTGTCCTCTCCACATAACTGACCCTGAGGATGACAGGTCAGCACATCCCTGTCCCCATCACATAACTGATCCTGAGGATGACAGGTCAGCACATCCCTGTCCTCACCACATAAGTGACCATAAGGGTGACAGGTATCACATCCCTGTCCCCATCACATAACTGACCCTACGGATGACAGCTCAGTACATCCCTGTCCCCACCACATAACTGACCCTGACGATGACAGGTCAGCACATCCCTGTCCTCACCACATAACTGACCCTAAGGATGACAGGTCAGCACATCCCTGTCCTCACCACATAACTAACCCTGAGGATGACAGGTCAGCACATCCCTGTCCTCACCATATAACTAACCCTGAGGATGACAGGTCAGCACATCCCTGTCCCCACCACATAACTGACCCTGAGGATGACAGGTCAGCACATCCCCGTCCTCACCACATAACTGACCCTAAGGATGACAGGTCAGCACATCCCTGTCCTCACCACATAACTGACCCTAAGGGTGACAGGTCAGCACATCCCTGTCCCCACCACATAACTGACCCTATGGATGAGAGATCAGCACATCCCTGTCCCCACCACATAACTGACCCTAAGGGTGACAGGTCAGCACATCCCTGTCCCCACCACATAACTGACCCTAAGGATGACAGATCAGCACATCCCTGTCCCCACCACATAACTGACCCTGAGGACATAACTGACCCTGAGCACATCCCTGTCCCCACCACATAACTGACCTGATGACAGGTCAGCACATCCCTTTCCTCACCACATAAGTGACCTAAGTGTGACAGGTCAGCACATCCCTGTCCCCACCACATAACTGACCCTGAGGATGACAGGTCAGCACATCCCTGTCCTCACCACATAACTGACCCTGAGGATGACAGGTCAGCACATCCCTGTCCCGATCATATAACTGACCCTAAGGATGACAGGTCAGCACATCCCCGTCCCCACCACATAACTGACACTAAGGAAGACAGGTCAGCACATCCCTGTCCCCACCACATAACTGACCCTAAGGGTGACAGGTCAGCACATCCCTGTCCTCACCACATAACTGACCCTAAGGGTGATAGGTCAGCACATCCCTGTCCTCACCACATAACTGACCCTAAGCACATCTCTGTCCCCACCACATAACTGACCCTGAGGACATAACTGACCCTGAGCACATCCCTGTCCCCACCACATAACTGACCCTAAGGATGACCCATCACATAACTGACCCTGAGGATGACAGATCAGCATATCCCTGTCCTCACCACATAAGTGACCGTAAGGGTGACAGGTATCACATCCCTGTCCCCACCACATAACTGACCCTGAGGATGACAGGTCAGCACATCTCTGTCCCCATCACATAACTGACCCTGAGGATGACAGGTCAGCACATCCCTGTCCTCACCACATAACTGACCCTAAGGATGACCCATCACATAACTGACCCTGAGGATGACAGATCAGCATATCCCTGTCCTCACCACATAAGTGACCGTAAGGGTGACAGGTATCACATCCCTGTCCCCACCACATAACTGACCCTGAGGATGACAGGTCAGCACATCCCTGTCCCCATCACATAACTGACCCTGAGGATGACAGGTCAGCACATCCCTGTCCTCACCACATAACTGACCCTAAGGATAAAAGATCAGCACATTCCTGTCCTCTCCACATAAGTGACCATAAGGGTGACAGGTATCACATCCCTGTCCCCACCACATAACTGATCCTAATGATGACCAGTCAGCACATCCCTGTCCCCACCACATAACTGACCCTAAGGGGGACAGGTCAGCACATCCCTGTCCTCACCACATAACTGACCCTAAGGATGACAGGGCAGCACATCCCTGTCCCCCACCATATAACTGACCCTAAGGGTGACAGGTCAGCACATCCCCGTCCCCACCACAAAACTGACCCTAAGGGTGACAGGTCAGCACATCCCTGTCCCCACCACATAACTGACCCTGAGGATGACAGGTCAGCACATCCCTGTCCCCACCACATAATTGACCCTGAGGATGACAGGTCAGCACATCCCTGTCCTCACCACATAACTAACCCTGAGGATGACAGGTCAGCACATCCCTGTCCCCACCACATAACTGACCCTGAGGATGACAGGTCAGCACATCCCTGTCCCCATCAAATAACTGACCATGAGGATGACAGGTCAGCACATCCCTGTCCTCACCACATAAGTGACCATAAGGGTGAGAGGTATCACATCCCTGTCCCCACCACTCAACTGACCCTGAGGATGACAGGTAAGCACATCCCCGTCCTCATCACATAACTGACCCTAAGGATGACAGGTCATCACATCCCTGTCCTCACCACATAACAGCCTAAGGATGACAGGTCAGCACATCCCTGTCCCCACCACATAACTGACCTTAAGGGTGACAGGTCAGCACATCCCTGTCCTCTCCACATAACTGACCATGAGGATGGCAGGTCAGCACATCCCTGTCCCCACCACATAGCTGACCCTGAGCATGACAGGTCAGCACATCCCTGTCCTCACCACATAACTGACCCTAAGGATGACAGGTCAGCACATCCCTGTCCCCACCACATAGCTGACCCTGAGGATGACAGGTCAGCACATCCCTGTCCCCATCACATAACTGATCCTGAGGTTGACAGGTCAGCACATCCCTGTCCTCACCACATAAGTGACCATAAGGGTGACAGGTATCACATCCCTGTCCCCATCACATAACTGACCCTACGGATGACAGCTCAGCACATCCCTGTCCCCACCACATAACTGACCCTGAGGATGACAGGTCAGCACATCCCTGTCCTCACCACATAACTGACCCTAAGGATGACAGGTCAGCACATCCCTGTCCTCACCACATAACTAACCCTGAGGATGACAGGTCAGCACATCCCTGTCCTCACCACATAACTAACCCTGAGGATGACAGGTCAGCACATCCCTGTCCCCACCACGTAACTGACCCTGAGGAAGACAGGTCAGCACATCCCTGTCCTCACCACATAAGTGACCCTGAGGATGACAGGTCAGCACATCACTGTCCCCACCACATAACTGACCCTAAGGATGACAGGTCAGCACATCCCCGTCCCCATCACATAACTGACCCTAAGGATGACAGATATCACATCCCTGTCCCCACCACATAACTGACCCTAAGGATGACTGGTCAGCACATCCCTGTCCTCACCAAATAACTGACCGTAAGGATGACAGGTCAGCACATCCCTGTCCCCACCACATAACTGACCCTGAGGATGACAGGTCAGCACATCCCTGTCCCCATCACATAACTGACCCTAAGGATGACAGGTCAGCACATCCCTGTCCTCACCACATAACTGACCCTAAGGATGACTGGTCAGCACATCCCTGTCCCCACCACATAACTGACCCTATGGATGAGAGATCAGCACATCCCTGTCCCCACCACATAACTGACCCTAAGGGTGACAGGTCAGCACATCCCTGTCCCCACCACATAACTGACCCTAAGGATGACAGATCAGCACATCCCTGTCCCCACCACATAACTGACCCTGAGGACATAACTGACCCTGAGCATATCCCTGTCCCCACCACATAACTGACCTGATGACAGGTCAGCACATCCCTTTCCTCACCACATAAGTGACCATAAGTGTGACAGGTCAGCACATCCCTGTCCCCACCACATAACTGACGCTGAGGATGACAGGTCAGCACATCCCTGTCCTCACCACATAACTGACCCTGAGGATGACAGGTCAGCACATCCCTGTCCTGATCATATAACTGACCCTAAGGATGACAGGTCAGCACATCCCCGTCCCCACCACATAACTGACACTAAGGAAGACAGGTCAGCACATCCCTGTCCCCACCACATAACTGACCCTAAGGGTGACAGGTCAGCACATCCCTGTCCTCACCACATAACTGACCCTAAGGGTGATAGGTCAGCACATCCCTGTCCTCACCACATAACTGACCCTAAGCACATCTCTGTCCCCACCACATAACTGACCCTGAGGACATAACTGACCCTGAGCACATCCCTGTCCCCACCACATAACTGACCCTAAGGATGACCCATCACATAACTGACCCTGAGGATGACAGATCAGCATATCCCTGTCCTCACCACATAAGTGACCGTAAGGGTGACAGGTATCACATCACTGTCCCCACCACATAACTGACCCTGAGGATGACAGGTCAGCACATCCCTGTCCCCATCACATAACTGACCCTGAGGATGACAGGTCAGCATATCCCTGTCCTCACCACATAACTGACCCTAAGGATAAAAGATCAGCACATTCCTGTCCTCTCCACATAAGTGACCATAAGGGTGACAGGTATCACATCCCTATCCCCACCACATAACTGATCCTAATGAAGACCAGTCAGCACATCCCTGTCCCCACCACATAACTGACCCTAAGGGGGACAGGTCAGCACATCCCTGTCCTCACCACATAACTGACCCTAAGGATGACAGGGCAGCACATCCCTGTCCCCCACCATATAACTGACCCTAAGGGTGACAGGTCAGCACATCCCCGTCCCCACCACAAAACTGACCCTAAGGTTGACAGGTCAGCACATCCCTGTCCCCACCACATAACTGACCCTGAGGATGACAGGTCAGCACATCCCTGTCCCCACCACATAATTGACCCTGAGGATGACAGGTCAGCACATCCCTGTCCTCACCACATAACTAACCCTAAGGATGACAGGTCAGCACATCCCTGTCCCCACCAGATAACTGACCCTGAGGATGACAGGTCAGCACATCCCTGTCCCCATCAAATAACTGACCATGAGGATGACAGGTCAGCACATCCCTGTCCTCACCACATAAGTGACCATAAGGGTGAGAGGTATCACATCCCTGTCCCCACCACACAACTGACCCTGAGGATGACAGGTAAGCACATCCCTGTCCTCATCACATAACTGACCCTAAGGATGACAGGTCATCACATCCCTGTCCTCACCACATAACAGCCTAAGGATGACAGGTCAGCACATCCCTGTCCCCACCACATAACTGACCTTAAGGGTGACAGGTCAGCACATCCCTGTCCTCTCCACATAACTGACCATGAGGATGACAGGTCAGCACATCCCTGTCCCCACCACATAGCTGACCCTGAGCATGACAGGTCAGCACATCCCTGTCCTCACCACATAACTGACCCTAAGGATGACAGGTCAGCACATCCCTGTCCCCACCACATAGCTGACCCTGATGATGACAGGTCAGCACATCCCTGTCCCCATCACATAACTGATCCTGAGGATGACAGGTCAGCACATCCCTGTCCTCACCACATAAGTGACCATAAGGGTGACAGGTATCACATCCCTGTCCCCATCACATAACTGACCCTACGGATGACAGCTCAGCACATCCCTGTCCCCACCACATAACTGACCCTGAGGATGACAGGTCAGCACATCCCTGTCCTCACCACATAACTGACCCTAAGGATGACAGGTCAGCACATCCCTGTCCTCACCACATAACTAACCCTGAGGATGACAGGTCAGCACATCCCTGTCCTCACCACATAACTAACCCTGAGGATGACAGGTCAGCACATCCCTGTCCCCACCACATAACTGACCCTGAGGATGACAGGTCAGCACATCCCTGTCCTCACCACATAAGTGACCCTGAGGATGACAGGTCAGCACATCACTGTCCCCACCACATAACTGACCCTAAGGATGACAGGTCAGCACATCCCCGTCCCCATCACATAACTGACCCTAAGGATGACAGATATCACATCCCTGTCCCCACCACATAACTGACCCTAAGGATGACAGGTCAGCACATCCCTGTCCTCACGAAATAACTGACCGTAAGGATGACAGGTCAGCACATCCCTGTCCCCACCACATAACTGACCCTGAGGATGACAGGTCAGCACATCCCTGTCCCCATCACATAACTGACCCTAAGGATGACAGGTCAGCACATCCCTGTCCTCACCACATAACTGACCCTAAGGGTGACAGGACAGCACATCCCTTTCCCCTCCACATAACTGACCCTATGGATGAGAGATCAGCACATCCCTGTCCCCACCACATAACTGACCCTAAGGGTGACAGGTCAGCACATCCCTGTCCCCACCACATAACTGACCCTAAGGATGACAGATCAGCACATCCCTGTCCCCACCACATAACTGACCCTGAGGACATAACTGACCCTGAGCACATCCCTGTCCCCACCACATAACTGACCTGATGACAGGTCAGCACATCCCTTTCCTCACCACATAAGTGACCATAAGTGTGACAGGTCAGCACATCCCTGTCCCCACCACATAACTGACCCTGAGGATGACAGGTCAGCACATCCCTGTCCTCACCACATAACTGACCCTGAGGATGACAGGTCAGCACATCCCTGTCCCGATCATATAACTGACCCTAAGGATGACAGGTCAGCACATCCCCGTCCCCGCCACATAACTGACAGTAAGGAAGACAGGTCAGCACATCCCTGTCCCCACCACATAACTGACCCTAAGGGTGACAGGTCAGCACATCCCTGTCCTCACCACATAACTGACCCTAAGGGTGATAGGTCAGCACATCCCTGTCCTCACCACATAACTGACCCTAAGAACATCTCTGTCCCCACCACATAACTGACCCTGAGGACATAACTGACCCTGAGCACATCCCTGTCCCCACCACATAACTGACCCTAAGGATGACCCATCACATAACTGACCCTGAGGAAGACAGATCAGCATATCCCTGTCCTCACCACATAAGTGACCGTAAGGGTGACAGGTATCACATCCCTGTCCCCACCACATAACTGACCCTGAGGATGACAGGTCAGCACATCCCTGTCCCCATCACATAACTGACCCTGAGGATGACAGGTCAGCACATCCCTGTCCTCACCACATAACTGACCCTAAGGAAGACCCATCACATAACTGACCCTGAGGATGACAGATCAGCATATCCCTGTCCTCACCACATAAGTGACCGTAAGGGTGACATGTATCACATCCCTGTCCCCACCACATAACTGACCCTGAGGATGACAGGTCAGCACATCCCTGTCCCCATCACATAACTGACCCTGAGGATGACAGGTCAGCACATCCCTGTCCTCACCACATAACTGACCCTAAGGATAAAAGATCAGCACATTCCTGTCCTCTCCACATAAGTGACCATAAGGGTGACAGGTATCACATCCCTGTCCCCACCACATAACTGATCCTAATGATGACCAGTCAGCACATCCCTGTCCCCACCACATAACTGACCCTAAGGGGGACAGGTCAGCACATCCCTGTCCTCACCACATAACTGACCCTAAGGATGACAGGGCAGCACATCCCTGTCCCCCACCATATAACTGACCCTAAGGGTGACAGGTCAGCACATCCCCGTCCCCACCACAAAACTGACCCTAAGGGTGACAGGTCAGCACATCCCTGTCCCCACCACATAACTGACCCTGAGGATGACAGGTCAGCACATCCCTGTCCTCACCACATAACTAACCCTAAGGATGACAGGTCAGCACATCCCTGTCCCCACCACATAACTGACCCTGAGGATGACAGGTCAGCACATCCCTGTCCCCATCAAATAACTGACCATGAGGATGACAGGTCAGCACATCCCTGTCCTCACCACATAAGTGACCATAAGGGTGACAGGTATCACATCCCTGTCCCCACCACACAACTGACCCTGAGGATGACAGGTAAGCACATCCCCATCCTCATCACATAACTGACCCTAAGGATGACAGGTCATCACATCCCTGTCCTCACCACATAACAGCCTACGGATGACAGGTCAGCACATCCCTGTCCCCACCACATAACTGACCTTAAGGGTGACAGGTCAGCACATCCCTGTCCTCTCCACATAACTGACCCTGAGCATGACAGGTCAGCACATCCCTGTCCTCACCACATAACTGACCCTAAGGGTGATAGGTCAGCACATCCCTGTTCTCACCACATAACTGACCCTAAGCACATCTCTGTCCCCACCACATAACTGACCCTGAGGACATAACTGACCCTGAGCACATCCCTGTCCCCACCACATAACTGACCCTGATGACAGGTCAGCACATCCCTGTCCTCACCACATAAGTGACCTAAGGATGACAGATCAGCACATCCCTGTCCGCACCACATAACTGACCCTGAGGATGACAGGTCAGCACATCCCTGTCCTCACCACATAACTGACCCTGAGGAAGACAGGTCATCACATCCCTGTCCCCATCACATAACTGACCCTAAGGATGACAGGTCAGCACATCCCCGTCCCCACCAAATAACTGACACTAAGGATGACAGGTCAGCACATCCCTGTCCTCACCACATAACTGACCCTAAGGGTGAAAGGTCAGCACATCCCTGTCCTCACCACATAACTGACCCTAAGGGTGACAGGTCAGCACATCCCTGTCCCCACCACATAACTGACCCTGAGGCCATAACTGACCCTGAGCACATCCCTGTCCTCACCACATAACTGACCTTAAGGGTGACAGGTCAGCACATCCCTGTCCTCACCGCATAACTGACCCTAAGGATGACAGGTCAGCACATCCCTGTCCTTACCACATAACTGACCCAGAGGATGACAGGTCAGCACATCCCTGTCCCCACCACATAACTGACCCTGAGGATGACAGGTCAGCACATCCCTGTCCTCACCACATAACTGACCCTAAGGGTGACAGGTCAGCACATCCCCATCCTCACCACATAACTGACCCTAAGGGTGACAGGTCAGCACATCCCCGTCCTCACCACATAACTGACCCTAAGGATGACAGGTCAGCACATCCCTGTCCTCACCACATAACTGACCCTAAGGATGACAGGTCAGCACATCCCTGTCCCCACCACATAACTGAACCTGAGGATGACAGGTCAGCACATCCCTGTCCCCACCACATAACTGACCCTGAGGATGACAGGTCAGCACATCCCTGTCCCCATCACATAACTGACCCTAAGGATGACAGGTCAGCACATCCCTGTCCCCACCACATAACTGAGCCTGATATTGACAGGTCAGCACATCCCTGTCCCCACCACATAACTGAGCCTGATATTGACAGGTCAGCACATCCCTGTCCCTCCACATAACTGACCCTGAGGATGACAGGTCAGTACATCCCTGTCCCCACCACATAACTGACCCTGAGGATGACAGGTCAGCACATCCCTGTCCTCACCACATAACTGAGCCTAAGGATGACAGGTCAGCACATCCCTGTCCCCACCACATAACTGACCTTAACGGTGACAGGTCAGCACATCCCTGTCCTCTCCACATAACTGACCATGAGGATGACAGGTCAGCACATCCCTGTCCCCACCACATAGCTGACCCTGAGCATGACAGGTCAGCACATCCCTGTCCTCACCACATAACTGACCCTAAGGATGACAGGTCAGCACATCCCTGTCCTTACCACATAACTGACCCGGAGGATGACAGGTCAGCACATCCCTGTCCCCACCACATAACTGACCCTGAGGATGATAGGTCAGCATATCCCCGTCCTCACCACATAACTGACCCTAAGGATGACAGGTCAGCACATCCCTGTCCTCACCACATAACTGACCCTAAGGATGACAGGTCAGCACATCCCTGTCCCCACCACATAACTGACCCTGAGAATGACAGGTCAGCACATCCCTGTCCCCACCACATAACTGACCCTGAGGATGACAGGTCAGCACATCCCTGTCCTCACCACATAACTGACCCTAAGGGTGATAGGTCAGCACATCCCTGTCCTCACCACATAACTGACCCTAAGCACATCTCTGTCCCCACCACATAACTGACCCTGAGGACATAACTGACCCTGAGCACATCCCTGTCCCCACCACATAACTGACCCTGATGACAGGTCAGCACATCCCTGTCCCCACCACATAACTGACCCTAAGGGTGACAGGTCAGCACATCCCTGTCCCCACCACATAACTGACCCTGAGGACATAACTGACCCTGAGCACATCCCTGTCCCCACCACATAACTGACATGATGACAGGTCAGCACATCCCTTTCCTCACCACATAAGTGACCATAAGTGTGACAGGTCAGCACATCCCTGTCCCCACCACATAACTGACCCTGAGGATGACAGGTCAGCACATCCCTGTCCTCACCACATAACTGACCCTGAGGATGACAGGTCAGCACATCCCTGTCCCGATCATATAACTGACCCTAAGGATGACAGGTCAGCACATCCCCGTCCCCGCCACATAACTGACAGTAAGGAAGACAGGTCAGCACATCCCTGTCCCCACCACATAACTGACCCTAAGGGTGACAGGTCAGCACATCCCTGTCCTCACCACATAACTGACCCTAAGGGTGATAGGTCAGCACATCCCTGTCCTCACCACATAACTGACCCTAAGCACATCTCTGTCCCCACCACATAACTGACCCTGAGGACATAACTGACCCTGAGCACATCCCTGTCCCCACCACATAACTGACCCTAAGGATGACCCATCACATAACTGACCCTGAGGAAGACAGATCAGCATATCCCTGTCCTCACCACATAAGTGACCGTAAGGGTGACAGGTATCACATCCCTGTCCCCACCACATAACTGACCCTGAGGATGACAGGTCAGCACATCCCTGTCCCCATCACATAACTGACCCTGAGGATGACAGGTCAGCACATCCCTGTCCTCACCACATAACTGACCCTAAGGAAGACCCATCACATAACTGACCCTGAGGATGACAGATCAGCATATCCCTGTCCTCACCACATAAGTGACCGTAAGGGTGACATGTATCACATCCCTGTCCCCACCACATAACTGACCCTGAGGATGACAGGTCAGCACATCCCTGTCCCCATCACATAACTGACCCTGAGGATGACAGGTCAGCACATCCCTGTCCTCACCACATAACTGACCCTAAGGATAAAAGATCAGCACATTCCTGTCCTCTCCACATAAGTGACCATAAGGGTGACAGGTATCACATCCCTGTCCCCACCACATAACTGATCCTAATGATGACCAGTCAGCACATCCCTGTCCCCACCACATAACTGACCCTAAGGGGGACAGGTCAGCACATCCCTGTCCTCACCACATAACTGACCCTAAGGATGACAGGGCAGCACATCCCTGTCCCCCACCATATAACTGACCCTAAGGGTGACAGGTCAGCACATCCCCGTCCCCACCACAAAACTGACCCTAAGGGTGACAGGTCAGCACATCCCTGTCCCCACCACATAACTGACCCTGAGGATGACAGGTCAGCACATCCCTGTCCTCACCACATAACTAACCCTAAGGATGACAGGTCAGCACATCCCTGTCCCCACCACATAACTGACCCTGAGGATGACAGGTCAGCACATCCCTGTCCCCATCAAATAACTGACCATGAGGATGACAGGTCAGCACATCCCTGTCCTCACCACATAAGTGACCATAAGGGTGACAGGTATCACATCCCTGTCCCCACCACACAACTGACCCTGAGGATGACAGGTAAGCACATCCCCATCCTCATCACATAACTGACCCTAAGGATGACAGGTCATCACATCCCTGTCCTCACCACATAACAGCCTACGGATGACAGGTCAGCACATCCCTGTCCCCACCACATAACTGACCTTAAGGGTGACAGGTCAGCACATCCCTGTCCTCTCCACATAACTGACCCTGAGCATGACAGGTCAGCACATCCCTGTCCTCACCACATAACTGACCCTAAGGGTGATAGGTCAGCACATCCCTGTTCTCACCACATAACTGACCCTAAGCACATCTCTGTCCCCACCACATAACTGACCCTGAGGACATAACTGACCCTGAGCACATCCCTGTCCCCACCACATAACTGACCCTGATGACAGGTCAGCACATCCCTGTCCTCACCACATAAGTGACCTAAGGATGACAGATCAGCACATCCCTGTCCGCACCACATAACTGACCCTGAGGATGACAGGTCAGCACATCCCTGTCCTCACCACATAACTGACCCTGAGGAAGACAGGTCATCACATCCCTGTCCCCATCACATAACTGACCCTAAGGATGACAGGTCAGCACATCCCCGTCCCCACCAAATAACTGACACTAAGGATGACAGGTCAGCACATCCCTGTCCTCACCACATAACTGACCCTAAGGGTGAAAGGTCAGCACATCCCTGTCCTCACCACATAACTGACCCTAAGGGTGACAGGTCAGCACATCCCTGTCCCCACCACATAACTGACCCTGAGGCCATAACTGACCCTGAGCACATCCCTGTCCTCACCACATAACTGACCTTAAGGGTGACAGGTCAGCACATCCCTGTCCTCACCGCATAACTGACCCTAAGGATGACAGGTCAGCACATCCCTGTCCTTACCACATAACTGACCCAGAGGATGACAGGTCAGCACATCCCTGTCCCCACCACATAACTGACCCTGAGGATGACAGGTCAGCACATCCCTGTCCTCACCACATAACTGACCCTAAGGGTGACAGGTCAGCACATCCCCATCCTCACCACATAACTGACCCTAAGGGTGACAGGTCAGCACATCCCCGTCCTCACCACATAACTGACCCTAAGGATGACAGGTCAGCACATCCCTGTCCTCACCACATAACTGACCCTAAGGATGACAGGTCAGCACATCCCTGTCCCCACCACATAACTGAACCTGAGGATGACAGGTCAGCACATCCCTGTCCCCACCACATAACTGACCCTGAGGATGACAGGTCAGCACATCCCTGTCCCCATCACATAACTGACCCTAAGGATGACAGGTCAGCACATCCCTGTCCCCACCACATAACTGAGCCTGATATTGACAGGTCAGCACATCCCTGTCCCCACCACATAACTGAGCCTGATATTGACAGGTCAGCACATCCCTGTCCCTCCACATAACTGACCCTGAGGATGACAGGTCAGTACATCCCTGTCCCCACCACATAACTGACCCTGAGGATGACAGGTCAGCACATCCCTGTCCTCACCACATAACTGAGCCTAAGGATGACAGGTCAGCACATCCCTGTCCCCACCACATAACTGACCTTAACGGTGACAGGTCAGCACATCCCTGTCCTCTCCACATAACTGACCATGAGGATGACAGGTCAGCACATCCCTGTCCCCACCACATAGCTGACCCTGAGCATGACAGGTCAGCACATCCCTGTCCTCACCACATAACTGACCCTAAGGATGACAGGTCAGCACATCCCTGTCCTTACCACATAACTGACCCGGAGGATGACAGGTCAGCACATCCCTGTCCCCACCACATAACTGACCCTGAGGATGATAGGTCAGCATATCCCCGTCCTCACCACATAACTGACCCTAAGGATGACAGGTCAGCACATCCCTGTCCTCACCACATAACTGACCCTAAGGATGACAGGTCAGCACATCCCTGTCCCCACCACATAACTGACCCTGAGAATGACAGGTCAGCACATCCCTGTCCCCACCACATAACTGACCCTGAGGATGACAGGTCAGCACATCCCTGTCCTCACCACATAACTGACCCTAAGGGTGATAGGTCAGCACATCCCTGTCCTCACCACATAACTGACCCTAAGCACATCTCTGTCCCCACCACATAACTGACCCTGAGGACATAACTGACCCTGAGCACATCCCTGTCCCCACCACATAACTGACCCTGATGACAGGTCAGCACATCCCTGTCCCCACCACATAACTGACCCTGAGAATGACAGGTCAGCACATCCCTGTCCCCACCACATAACTGACCCTGAGGATGACAGGTCAGCACATCCCTGTCCTCACCACATAACTGACCCTAAGGGTGATAGGTCAGCACATCCCTGTCCTCACCACATAACTGACCCTAAGCACATCTCTGTCCCCACCACATAACTGACCCTGAGGACATAACTGACCCTGAGCACATCCCTGTCCTCACCACATAACTGACCTTAAGGGTGACAGGTCAGCACATCCCTGTCCTCACCACATAACTGACCCTAAGGATGACAGGTCAGCACATCCCTGTCCTCACCACATAACTGAGCCTGATATTGACAGGTCAGCACATCCCTGTCCCTCCACATAACTGACCCTGAGGATGACAGGTCAGTACATCCCTGTCCCCACCACATAACTGACCCTGAGGATGACAGGTCAGCACATCCCTGTCCTCACCACATAACTGAGCCTAAGGATGACAGGTCAGCACATCCCTGTCCCCACCACATAACTGACCTTAACGGTGACATGTCAGCACATCCCTGTCCTCTCCACATAACTGACCATGAGGATGACAGGTCAGCACATCCCTGTCCCCACCACATAGCTGACCCTGAGCATGACAGGTCAGCACATCCCTGTCCTCACCACATAACTGACCCTAAGGATGACAGGTCAGCACATCCCTGTCCTTACCACATAACTGACCCGGAGGATGACAGGTCAGCACATCCCTGTCCTCACCACATAACTGACCCTAAGGGTGACAGGTCAGCACATCCCCGTCCTCACCACATAACTGACCCTAAGGGTGACAGGTCAACACATCCCCATCCTCACTACATAACTGACCCTAAGGATGACAGGTCAGCACATCCCCGTCCTCACCACATAACTGACCCTGAGGATGACAGGTCAGCACATCCCTGTCCCCACCACATAACTGACCCTGAGGATGACAGGTCAGCACATCCCTGTCCCCACCACATAACTGACCCTGAGGATGACAGGTCAGCACATCCCTGTCCCCATCACATAACTGACCCTGAGGATGACAGGTCAGCACATCCCTGTCCCCACCACATAACTGAGCCTGATATTGACAGGTCAGCACATCCCTGTCCCCACCACATAACTGAGCCTGATATTGACAGGTCAGCACATCCCTGTCCCTCCACATAACTGACCCTGAGGATGACAGATCAGTACATCCCTGTCCCCACCACATAACTGACTCTGAGGATGACAGGTCAGCACATCCCTGTCCTCACCACATAACTGAGCCTAAGGATGACAGGTCAGCACATCCCTGTCCCCACCACATAACTGACCTTAACGGTGACAGGTCAGCACATCCCTGTCCTCTCCACATAACTGACCATGAGGATGACAGGTCAGCACATCCCTGTCCCCACCACATAGCTGACCCTGAGCAAGACAGGTCAGCACATCCCTGTCCTCACCACATAACTGACCCTAAGGATGACAGGTCAGCACATCCCTGTCCCCACCACATAGCTGACCCTGAGGATAACAGGTCAGCACATCCCTGTCCCCACCACATAAGTAACCATAAGGGTGACAGGTATCACATCCCTGTCCCCATCACATAACTGACCCTAAGGATGACAGCTCAGCACATCCCTGTCCCCACCACATAACTGACCCTAAGGGTGACAGGTCAGCACATCCCTGTCCTCACCACATAACTGACCCTAAGGATGACAGGTCAGGACATCCCTGTCCTCACCACATAACTGACCCTGAGGATGACAGGTCAGCACATCCCTGTCCCCACCACATAACTGACCCTGAGGATGACAGGTCAGCACATCCCTGTCCTCACCACATAGCTGACCCTAAGGGTGACAGGTATCACATCCCTGTCCTCACCACATAACTGACGCTAAGGGTGACAGGTATCACATCCCTGTCCCCACTACATAACTAACCCTGAGGATGACAGGTCAGCACATCCCCATCCTCATCACATAACTAACCCTGAGGATGACAGGTCAGCACATCCCCATCCTCATCACATAACTGACCCTAAGGAAAACAGGTCAGCTCATCCCTGTCCTCACCACATATCTGACCCTGAGGATGACAGGTCAGCACATCCCTGTCCCCACCACATAACTGACCCTATGGATGACTGGTCAGCACATCCCTGTCCCCACCACATAACTGACCCTGAGGATGACAGGTCAGCACATCCCTGTCCTCACCACATAAGTGACCATAAGGGTGACTGGTATCACATCCCTGTCCCCCACCACATAACTGACCCTAAGGATGACAGGTCAGCACATCCCTGTTCCCACCACATAACTCACCCTAAGGATGACAGGTCAGCACATCCCTGTCCTCACTACATAACTGACCCTGAGGATGACAGGTCAGCACATCCCTGTCCTCACCACATAACTGACCTAAAGGATGACAGGTCAGCACATCCCTGTCCCCCACCTCATAACTGACCCTAAGGATGCCAGGTCAGCACATCCCTGTCCTCACCACATAACTGACCCTGAGGATGACACGTTAGCACATCCCGGTCCCCACCACATAACTGACCCTGAGGATGACAGGTCAGCACATCCCTGTCCTCACCACATAACTGACCCTAAGGATGACAGGTCAGCACATCCCTGTCCCCCACCTCATAACTGACCCTAAGGATGCCTAGTCAGCACATCCCTGTCCCCCACCTCATAACTGACCCTAAGGATGCCAGGTCAGCACATCCCTGTCCTCACCGCATAACTGACCCTGAGGATGACACGTTAGCACATCCCTGTCCCCACCGCATAACTGACCCTGTGGATGACTGTTCAGCACATCCCTGTCCTCACCACATAACTGACCCTAAGGATGACAGGTCAGCACATCCCTGTCCCCTACCACATAACTGACCCTAAGGATGCCAGGTCAGCACATCCCTGTCCCCACCACATAACTGACCCTAAGGATGACAGGTCAGCACATCCCTGTCCTCGCCAAATAACTGACCCTAAGGATGACTGGTCAGCACATCCCTGTCCCCACCACATAACTGACCCTAAGGATGACAGGTCAGCACATCCCCGTCCCCATCACATAACTGACCCTAAGGATGACAGGTCAGCACATCCCTGTCCCCATCACATAACTGACCCTAAGGCTGACAGGTCAGCACATCCCTGTCCTCACCACATAACTGACCCTAAGGGTGACTGGTCAGCACATCCCCGTCCTCACCACATAACTGACCCTAAGGGTGATAAGTCAGCACATCCCTGTCCCCACCACATAACTGACCCTAAGGAAGACCGACCAGCACATCCCTGTCCCCACCACATAACTGACCCTAATGATGACCGGTCAGCACATCCCTGTCCTCACCACATAACTGACTCTAAGGGTGACCGGTCAGCACATCCCTGTCCTCACCACATAACTAACCCTAAGGATGACAGGTCAGCACATCCCTGTCCTCACCACATAACTGACCCTAAGGATGACAGGTCTGCACATCCCTGTCCTCACCACATAACTGACCCTAAGGATGACAGGTCAGCACATCCCTGTCCTCACCACATAAATGACCCTAAGGATGACAGGTCAGCACATCCTTGTCCCCATCACATAACTGACCCTAAGGATGACAGGTATCACATCCCTTTCCCCACCACATAACTGACCTTAAGGATGACAGGACAGCACATCCCTGTCCCCCACCATATAACTGACCCTCAGGGTGACAGGTCAGCACATCCCCGTCCCCACCACATAACTGATCCTAAGTGTGACAGGTCAGCACATCCCTGTCCCCACCACATAATTGACCCTGAGGATGACAGGTCAGCAAATCCCTGTCCCCACCACATAACTGACCCTGAGGATGACGGGTCAGCACATCCCTGTCCTCACCACATAAGTGACCATAAGGGTGACAGCTATCACATCCCTGTCCCCACCACATAACTGACCCTATGGATGAGAGATCAGCACATCCCTGTCCCCACCACATAACTGACCCTAAGGGTGACAGGTCAGCACATCCCTGTCCCCACCACATAACTGACCCTAAGGATGACAGATCAGCACATCCCTGTCCCCACCACATAACTGACCATGAGGACATAACTGACCCTGAGCACATCCCTGTCCCCACCACATAACTGACC
Source organism: Taudactylus pleione (assembly GCA_031769625.1). Lineage (NCBI taxonomy): Eukaryota > Metazoa > Chordata > Amphibia > Anura > Myobatrachidae > Taudactylus > Taudactylus pleione. Next base: position 81,537 of record JAUIMM010001118.1, on the reverse strand, counting down.
TGATGACAGGTCAGCACATCCCTTTCCTCACCACATAAGTGACCATAAGTGTGACAGGTCAGCACATCCCTGTCCCCACCACATAACTGACCCTGAGGATGACAGGTCAGCACATCCCTGTCCCTCACCACATAACTGACCCTGAGTATGACAGGTCAGCACATCCCTGTCCCCATCATATAAAACTGACCCTAAGGATGACAGGTCAGCACATCCCCGTCCCCACCACATATCTGACACTAAGGATGACAGTCAGCACATCCCTGTCCCCACCACATAACTGACCCTAAGGGTGACAGGTCAGCACATCCCTGTCCTCACCACATAACTGACCCTAAGGGTGACAGGTCAGCACATCCCTGTCCTCACCACATAACTGACCCTGAGGATGACAGGTCAGCACATCCCTGTCCTCACCACATAACTGACCCTGAGGACATAACTGACCCTGAGCACATCCCTGTCCCCACCACATAACTGACCCTGATGACAGGTCAGCACATCCCTGTCCTCAATACATAAGAGACCCTAAGGATGACAGATCAGCACATCCCTGTCCCCACCACATAACTGACGCTGAGGATGACAGGTCAGCACATCCCTGTCCTCACCACATAACTGACCCTGAGGATGACAGGTCATCACATCCCTGTCCCCATCACATAACTGACCCTAAGGATGACAGGTCAGGACATCCCCATCCCCACCAAATAACTGACACTAAGGATGACAGGTCAGCACATCCCTGTCCTCACCACATAACTGACCCTAAGGGTGACAGGTCAGCACATTCCTGTCCTCTCCACATAACTAACCCAAAGGGTGACAGGTCAGCACATCCCTGTCCCCACCACATAACTGACCCTGAGTCCATAACTGACCCTGAGCACATCCCTGTCCTCACCACATAACTGACCTTAAGGGTGACAGGTCAGCACATCCCTGTCCTCACCACATAACTGACCCTAAGGATGACAGGTCAGCACATCCCTGTACTTACTACATAACTGACCCTGAGGATGACAGGTCAGCACATCCCTGTCCCCACCACATAACTGACCCTAAGGATGACAGATCAGCACATCCCTGTCCCCACCACATAACTGACCCTGAGGACATAACTGACCCTGAGCACATCCCTGTCCCCACCACATAACTGACCTTAAGGGTGACAGGTCAGCACATCCCTGTCCTCACCACATAACTGACCCTAAGGATGACAGGTCAGCACTTCCCTGTACTTACTACATAACTGACCCTGAGGATGACAGGTCAGCACATCCCTGTCCCCACCACATAACTAACCCTGAGGGTGACAGGTCAGCACATCCCTGTCCTCACCACATAAGTGACCATAAGGGTGACAGGTATCACATCCCTGTCCCCCACCACATAACTGACCCTAAGGATGACAGGTCAGCACATCCCTGTTCCCACCACATAACTCACCCTAAGGATGACAGGTCAGCACATCCCTGTCCTCACTACATAACTGACCCTGAGGATGACAGGTCAGCACATCCCTGTCCTCACCACATAACTGACCCAAAGGATGACAGGTCAGCACATCCCTGTCCCCCACCTCATAACTGACCCTAAGGATGCCAGGTCAGCACATCCCTGTCGTCACCACATAACTGACCCTGTGGATGACACGTTAGCACATCCCGGTCCCCACCGCATAACTGACCCTGAGGATGACAGGTCAGCACATCCCTGTCCTCACCACATAACTGACCCTAAGGATGACAGGTCAGCACATCCCTGTCCCCCACCTCATAACTGACCCTAAGGATGCCAGGTCAGCACATCCCTGTCCCCCACCTCATAACTGACCCTAAGGATGACAGGTCAACACATCCCCGTCCCCATCACATAACTGACCCTAAGGATGACAGGTCAGCACATTCCTGTCCCCATCACATAACTGACCCTAAGGCTGACAGGTCAGCACATCCCTGTCCTCACCACATAACTGACCCTAAGGGTGACTGGTCAGCACATCCCCGTCCTCACCACATAACTGACCCTAACGGTGACAGGTCAGCACATCCCTGTCCCCACCACATAACTGACCCTAAGGATGACCGACCAGCACATCCCTGTCCCCACCACATAACTGACCCTGATGACAGGTCAGCACATCCCTGTCCTCAATACATAAGTGACCCTAAGGATGACAGATCAGCACATCCCTGTCCCCACCACATAACTGACGCTGAGGATGACAGGTCAGCACATCCCTGTCCTCACCACATAACTGACCTTAAGTGTGACCGGTCAGCACATCCCTGTCCTCACCACATAACTGACCCTAAGGATGACAGGACAGCACATCCCTGTCCCCCACCATATAACTGACCCTAAGGGTGACAGGTCAGCACATCCCCATCCCCAGCACATAACTGATCCTAAGTGGAACAGGTCAGCACATCCCTGTCCCCACCACATAATTGACCCTGAGGATGACAGGTCAGCACATCCCTGTCCCCACAACATAACTGACCCTGAGGATGACAGGTCAGCACATCCCTGTCCTCATCACATAACTGACCCTAAGGATGACAGGTCAGCACATCCCTGTCCTCACCACATTACTCACCCTAAGGATGACAGGTCAGCACATACCCGTCCTCACCACATAACAGACCCTAAGGATGACAGGTCAGCACATCCCCGTCCTCACCACTTAACTGACCCTAAGGATGACAGGTCCGCACATCCCTGTCCCTACCAGATAACTGACCCTAAGGATGAAAGGTCAGCACATCCCTGTCCTCACCACATAACTGACCCTGAGGATGACAGGTCAGCACATCCCTGTCCCCATCACATAACTGACCCTGAGGATGACAGGTCAGCACATCCCTGTCCCCACCACATAACTGACCCTGAGGATGACAGGTCAGCACATCCCTGTCCTCACCACATAACTGACCCTGAGGATGACAGGTCAGCAAATCCCTGTCCTCACCACATAACTGACCCTACGGATGACAGGTCAGCACATCCCTGTCCCCACCACATAACTGACCCTGAGGATGACAGGTCAGCACATCCCTGTCCTCACCACATAACTAACCCTGAGGATGACAGGTCAGCACATCCCTGTCCCCACCACATAACTAACCCTGAGGATGACAGGTCAGCACATCCCTGTCCCCACCACATAACTGACCCTGAGGATGACAGGTCAGCACATCCCTGTCCTCACCACATAACTGACCCTGAGGATGACAGGTCAGCACATCCCTGTCCCCACCACATAACTGACGCTAAGGATGACAGGTCAGCACATCCCTGTCTCCACCACATAACTGTCCCTGAGGATGACAGGTCAGCACATCCCTGTCCTCACCACATAACTGACCCTGAGGATGACAGGTCAGCACATCCCTGTCTCCAACCACATAACTGTCCCTGAGGATGACAGGTCAGCACATCCCTGTCCTCACCACATAACTAAGCCTAAGGATGACAGGTCAGCACATCCCTGTCCTCACCACATAACTAACCCTAAGGATGACAGGTCAGCACATCCCTGTCCCCAACACATACCTGATCCTGAGGATGACAGGTCAGCAGATCCCTGTCCTCACCACATAACTGACCCTAAGCACATCTCTGTCCCCACCACATAACTGACCCTGAGGACATAACTGACCCTGAGCACATCCCTGTCCTCACCACATAACTGACCTTAAGGGTGACAGGTCAGCACATCCCTGTCCCCACCACATAACTGACCCTGATGACAGGTCAGCACATCCCTGTCCTCAATACATAAGTGACCCTAAGGATGACAGATCAGCACATCCCTGTCCCCACCACATAACTGACGCTGAGGATGACAGGTCAGCACATCCCTGTCCTCACCACATAACTGACCCTGAGGATGACAGGTCATCACATCCCTGTCCCCATCACATAACTGACCCTAAGGATGACAGGTCAGGACATCCCCGTCCCCACCAAATAACTGACACTAAGGATGACAGGTCAGCACATCCCTGTCCTCACCACATAACTGACCCTAAGGGTGACAGGTCAGCACATCCCTGTCCTCTCCACATAACTGACCCAAAGGGTGACAGGTCAGCACATCCCTGTCCCCACCACATAACTGACCCTGAGTCCATAACTGACCCTGAGCACATCCCTGTCCTCACCACATAACTGACCTTAAGGGTGACAGGTCAGCACATCCCTGTCCTCACCACATAACTGACCCTAAGGATGACAGGTCAGCACATCCCTGTACTTACTACATAACTGACCCTGAGGATGACAGGTCAGCACATCCCTGTCCCCACCACATAACTGACCCTAAGGATGACAGATCAGCACATCCCTGTCCCCACCACATAACTGACCCTGAGGACATAACTGACCCTGAGCACATCCCTGTCCCCACCACATAACTGACCTGATGACAGGTCAGCACATCCCTTTCCTCACCACATAAGTGACCTAAAGTGTGACAGGTCAGCACATCCCTGTCCCCACCACATAACTGACCCTGAGGATAACAGGTCAGCACATCCCTGTCCTCACCACATAACTGACCCTGAGGATGACAGGTCAGCACATCCCTGTCCCCATCATATAAAACTGACCCTAAGGATGACAGGTCAGCACATCCCCGTCCCCACCACATATCTGACACTAAGGATGACAGTCAGCACATCCCTGTCCCCACCACATAACTGACCCTAAGGGTGACAGGTCAGCACATCCCTGTCCTCACCACATAACTGACCCTAAGGGTGACAGGTCAGCACATCCCTGTCCTCACCACATAACTGACCCTGAGGATGACAGGTCAGCACATCCCTGTCCTCACCACAAAACTGACCCTAAGGATGACAGGTCAACACATCCCTGTCCCCCACCACATAACTGACCCTATGGATGCCAGGTCAGCACATCCCTGTCCCCACCACATAACTGACCCTAAGGATGACAGGTCAGCACATCCCTGTCCTCACCAAATAACTGACCCTAAGGATGACTGGTCAGCACATCCCTGTCCCCACCACATAACTGACCCTAAGGGTGACAGGTCAGCACATCCCTGTCCTCACTACATAACTGACCCTAAGGGTGACAGGTCAGCACATCCCCGTCCCCATTACATAACTGACCCTAAGGATGCGTGTCAGCACATCCCCGTCCCCATCACATAACTGACCCTAAGGATGACAGGTCAGCACATCCCTGTCCCCACCACATAACTGACTCTAAGGATGACAGGTCAGCACATCCCCGTCCCCATTACATAACTGACCCTAAGGATGCGGGTCAGCACATCCCCGTCCCCATCACAAAACTGACCCTAAGGATGACAGGCCAGCACATCCCTGTCCTCACCACATAACTGACCCTAAGGGTAACAGGTCAGCACATCCCTGTCCCCACCACATAACTGACCCTAAGGATGACCGACCAGCACATCCCTGTCCCCACCACATAACTGATCTTAATGATGACCGGTCAGCACATCCCTGTCCTCACCACATAACTGACCCTAAGGATGACAGGACAGCACATCCCTGTCCTCACCACATAACTGACCCTAAGGATGACAGGACAGCACATCCCTGTCCCCCACCATATAACTGACCCTAAGGGTGACATGTCAGCACATCCCCGTCCCCACCACATAACTGATCCTACGTGTGACAGGTCAGCACATCCCTGTCCCACCACATAATTGACCCTGAGGATGACAGGTCAGCACATCCCTGTCCCCACCACATAACTGACCCTGAGGATGACAGGTCAGCACATCCCTGTCCTCATCACATAACTGACCCTAAGGATGACAGGTCAGCACATCCCTGTCCTCACCACATTACTCACCCTAAGGATGACAGGTCAGCACATACCCGTCCTCACCACATAACAGACCCTAAGGATGACAGGTCAGCACATTCCCGTCCTCACCACTTAACTGACCCTAAAGATGACAGGTCCGCACATCCCTGTCCCTACCAGATAACTGACCCTAAGGATGAAAGGTCAGCACATCCCTGTCCTCACCACAAAACTGACCCTTAGGATGACAGGTCAGCACATCCCTATCCCCACCACATAACTGACCCTGAGGATGGCAGGTCAGCACATCCCTGTCCCCATCACATAACTGACCCTGAGGATGACAGGTCAGCACATCCCTGTCCCCACCACATAACTGACCCTGAGGATGACAGGTCAGCACATCCCTGTCCTCACCACATAACTGACCCTGAGGATGACAGGTCAGCAAATCCCTGTCCTCACCACATAACTGACCCTACGGATGACAGGTCAGCACATCCCTGTCCCCACCACATAACTGACCCTGAGGATGACAGGTCAGCACATCCCTGTCCTCACCACATAACTAACCCTGAGGATGACAGGTCAGCACATCACTGTCCCCACCACATAACTAACCCTGAGGATGACAGGTCAGCACATCCCTGTCCCCACCACATAACTGACCCTGAGGATGACAGGTCAGCACATCCCTGTCCTCACCACATAATTGACCCTGAGGATGACAGGTCAGCACATCCCTGTCCCCACCACATAACTGACGCTAAGGATGACAGGTCAGCACATCCCTGTCTCCACCACATAACTGTCCCTGAGGATGACAGGTCAGCACATCCCTGTCCGCACCACATAACTGACCCTGAGGATGACAGGTCAGCACATCCCTGTCTCCACCACATAACTGTCCCTGAGGATGACAGGTCAGCACATCCCTGTCCCCACCACATAACTAAGCCTAAGGATGACAGGTCAGCACATCCCTGTCCTCATCACATAACTAACCCTAAGGATGACAGGTCAGCACATCCCTGTCCCCACCACATAACTGATCCTGAGGATGACAGGTCAGCACATCCCTGTCCTCACGACATAACTGACCCTAAGCACATCTCTGTCCCCACCACATAACTGACCCTGAGGACATAACTGACCCTGAGCACATCCCTGTCCCCACCACATAACTGACCCTGATGACAGGTCAGCACATCCCTGTCCTCAATACATAAGTGACCCTAAGGATGACAGATCAGCACATCCCTGTCCCCACCACATAACTGACGCTGAGGATGACAGGTCAGCACATCCCTGTCCTCACCACATAACTGACCCTGAGGATGACAGGTCATCACATCCCTGTCCCCATCACATAACTGACCCTAAGGATGACAGGTCAGGACATCCCCGTCCCCACCAAATAACTGACACTAAGGATGACAGGTCAGCACATCCCTGTCCTCACCACATAACTGACCCTAAGGGTGACAGGTCAGCACATCCCTGTCCTCTCCACATAACTGACCCAAAGGGTGACAGGTCAGCACTTCCATGTCCCCACCACATAACTGACCCTAAGGATGACAGATCAGCACATCCCTGTCCCCACCACATAACTGACCCTGAGGACATAACTGACCCTGAGCACATCCCTGAACCCACCACATAACTGACCTGATGACAGGTCAGCACATCCCTTTCCTCACCACATAAGTGACCATAAGTGTGACAGGTCAGCACATCCCTGTCCCCACCACATAACTGACCTTAAGGGTGACAGGTCAGCACATCCCTGTCCTCACCACATAACTGACCCTAAGGATGACAGGTCAGCACATCCCTGTCCTCACCACATAACTGACCCTAAGGATGACAGGTCAGCACATCCCTGTCCCCACCACATAACTGACCCTAAGGATGACAGATCAGCACATCCCTGTCCCCACCACATAACTGACCCTGAGGACATAACTGACCCTGAGCACATCCCTGAACCCACCACATAACTGACCTGATGACAGGTCAGCACATCCCTTTCCTCACCACATAAGTGACCATAAGTGTGACAGGTCAGCACATCCCTGTCCCCACCACATAACTGACCCTGAGGATGACAGGTCAGCACATCCTTGTCCTCACCACATAACTGACCCTGAGGATGACAGGTCAGCACATCCCTGTCCCCATCATATAAAACTGACCCTAAGGATGACAGGTCAGCACATCCCCGTCCCCACCACATATCTGAAACTAAGGATGACAGTCAGCACATCCCTGTCCCCACCACATAACTGACCCTAAGGGTGACAGGTCAGCACTTCCCTGTCCTCACCACATAACTGACCCTAAGGGTGACAGGTCAGCACATCCCTGTCCTCACCACATAACTGACCCTAAGGGTGACAGGTCAGCACATCCCTGTCCTCACCACATAACTGACCCTAAGCACATCTCTGTCCCCACCACATAACTGACCCTGAGGACATAACTGACCCTGAGCACATCCCTGTCCCCACCACATAACTGACCCTGATGACAGGTCAGCACATCCCTGTCCTCACCACATAAGTGACCCTAAGGATGACAGATCAGCACATCCCTGTCCCCACCACATAACTGACCCTGAGGATGACAGGTCTGCACATCCCTGTCCTCACCACATAACTGACCCTGAGGATGACAGGTCATCTCATCCCTGTCCCCATCACATAACTGACCCTAAGGATGACAGGTCAGCACATCCCCGTCCCCACCAAATAACTGACCCTGAGTATGACAGGTCAGCACATCCCTGTCCTCATAACATAACTGACCCTGAGGATGACAGGTCAGTATATCCCTGTCCCCACCACATAACTGACCCTGAGGATGACAGGTCAGCACATCCCTGTCCTCACCACATAATTGAGCCTAAGGATGACAGGTCAGCACATCCCTGTCCTCACCGCATAACTGACCCTGAGGATGACAGGTCAGCACATCCCTGTCCCCACCGCATAACTGACCCTAAGGGTGACAGGTCAGCACATCCCTGTCCTCTCCACATAACTGACCATGAGGATGACAGGTCAGCACATCCCTGTCCCCACCACATAGCTGACCCTGAGCATGACAGGTCAGCACATCCCTTTCCTCACCACATAACTGACCCTAAGGATGACAGGTCAGCACATCCCTGGCCCCACCACATAGCTGACCCTGAGGATGACAGGTCAGCACATCCCTGTCCCCATCACATAAATGACCCTGAGGATGACAGGTCAGCACATCCCTGTCCTCACCACATAACTGACCCTAAGGATGACAGGTCAGCACATCCCTGTCCTCACCACATAAGTGACCCTGAGGATGACAGGTCAGCACATCCCTGTCCTCACCACATAACTGGCCCTGAGGATGACAGGTCAGCACATCCCTGTCCCCAACTCATAACTGACCCTAAGGATGACAGTTCAGCACATCCCTGTCCCCACCACATAACTGACCCTGAGGATGACAGGTCAGCACATCCTTGTCTTCACCACATAAGTAAACATAATGGTGACAGGTATCACATCCCTGTCCCCATCACATAACTGACCCTAAGGATGACAGCTCAGCACATCCCTGTCCCCACCACATAACTGACCCTAAGGGTGACAGGTCAGCACATCCCTGTCCTCACCACATAACTGACCCTAAGGATGACAGGTCAGGACATCCCTGTCCTCACCACATAACTGACCCTAAGGATGACAGGTCAGCGCCTCCCTGTCCCCCATCACATAACTGACCCTAAAGGTGACAGGTCAGCGCATCCCTGTCCTCACCACATAACTGACCCTGAGGATGACAGGTCAGCACATCCCTGTCCCCATCACATAACTGACCCTAAGGGTGACAGGTCAGCAATCCCTGTCCTCACCACATAACTGACCCTGAGGATGACAGGTCAGCACATCCCTGTCCCCACCACATAACTGACCCTGAGGATGACAGGTCAGCACATCCCTGTCCTCACCACATAGCTGACCCTAAGGGTGACAGGTATCACATCCCTGTCCCCACCACATAGCTGACCCTAAGGGTGACAGGTATCACATTCCTGTCCCCACCACATAACTAACCCTGAGGATGACAGGTCAGCACATCCCCATCCTCATCACATAACTGACCCTAAGGATGACAGGTCAGCTCATCCCTGTCCTCACAACATAACTGACCCTGAGGATGACAGGTCAGCACATCCCTGTCCCCACCACATAACTGACCCTAAGGATGACTGGTCAGCACATCCCTGTCCCCACCACATAACTGACCCTGAGGATGACAGGTCAGCACATCCCTGTCCTCACCAAATAAGTGACCATAAGGGTGACAGGTATCACATCCCTGTCCCCCACCACACAACTGACCCTAAGGATGACAGGTCAGCACATCCCTGTTCCCACCACATAACTGACCCTAAGGATGACAGGTCAGCACATCCCTGTCCCCACCACATAACTGACCCTGAGTATGACAGGTCAGCACATCCCTGTCCTCACTACATAACTGACCCTGAGGATGACAGGTCAGCACATCCCTGTGCTCACCACATAACTGACCCAGAGGATGACAGGTCAGCACATCCCTGTCCCCCACCTCATAACTGACCCTAAGGATGCAAGGTCAGCACATCCCTGTCCTCACCACATAACTGACCCTGAGGATGACACGTTAGCACATCCCTGTCCTCACCAAATAACTGACCCTAAGGATGACTGGTCAGCACATCCCTGTCCCCACCACATAACTGACCCTAAGGGTGACAGGTCAGCACATCCCCGTCCCCATTACATAACTGACCCTAAGGATGCGGGTCACCACATCCCCGTCCCCATCACATAACTGACCCTAAGGATGACAGGTCAGCACATCTCTGTCCCCACCACATAACTGACCCTAAGGATGCCAGGTCAGCACATCCCTGTCCCCCACCTCATAACTGACCCTAAGGATACCAGGTTAGCACATCCCTGTCCTCACCGCATAACTGACCCTGAGGATGACATGTTAGCACTTCCCCGTCCCCACCGCATAACTGACCCTGAGGATGACAGGTCAGCACATCCCCGTCCCCACCACATAATTGACCCTGAGGATGACAGGTCAGCACATCCCTGTCCCCACCACATAACTGACCCTGAGGGTGACAGGTCAGCACATCCCTGTCCTCACCACATAACTGACCCTAAGGATGACAGGTCAGCACATCCCTGTCCCCCACCACATAACTGATCCTAAGGATGCCAGGTCAGCACATCCCTGTCCCCACCACATAACTGACCCTAAGGATGACAGGTCAGCACATCCCTGTCCTCACCAAATAACTGACCCTAAGGATGACTGGTCAGCACATCCCCGTCCCCACCACATAACTGACCCTAAGGATGACAGGTCAGCACATCCCCGTCCCCATCACATAACTGACCCTAAGGATGACAGGTCAGCACATCCCCGTCCCCATCACATAACTGACCCTAAGGATGACAGGTCAGCACATCCCTGTCCCCATCACATAACTGACCCTAAGGCTGACAGGTCAGCACATCCCCGTCCTCACCATATAACTGACCCTAAGGGTGACTGGTCAGTACATCCCCGTCCTCACCACATAACTGACCCTAAGGGTGACAGGTCAGCACATCCCTGTCCCCACCACATAACTGACCCTAAGGATGACCGACCAGCACATCCCTGTCCTCACCACAAAACTGATCCTAATGATGACCGGTCAGCACATCCCTGTCCTCACCACATAACTGACTCTAAGGGTGACCGGTCAGCACATCCCTGTCCTCACCACATAACTAACCCTAAGGATGACAGGTCAGCACATCCCTGTCCCCACCACATAACTGACCCTAAGGGTGACAGGTCAGCACATCCCTGTCCCCATCACATAACTGACCCTAAGGATGACAGGTATCACATCCCTTTCCCCACCACATAACTGACCCTAAGGATGACAGGACAGCACATCCCTGTCCCCCACCATATAACTGACCCTAAGGGTGACAGGTCAGCACAACCCCGTCCCCACCACATAACTGATCCTAAGTGTGACAGGTCAGCACATCCCTGTCCCCACCACATAATTGACCCTGAGGATGACAGGTCAGCACATCCCTGTCCCCACCACATAACTGACCCTGAGGGTGACAGGTCAGCACATCCCTGTCCTCACCACATAAGTGACCATAAGGGTGACAGCTATTACATCCCTGTCCCCACCACATAACTGACCCTCTGGATGAGAGATCAGCACATCCCTGTCCCCACCACATAACTGACCCTAAGGGTGACAGGTCAGCACATCCCTGTCCCCACCACATAACTGACCCTAAGGATGACAGATCAGCACATCCCTGTCCCCACCACATAACTGACCCTGAGGACATAACTGACCCTGAGCACATCCCTGTCCCCACCACATAACTGCCCTGATGACAGCTCAGCACATTCCTTTCCTCACCACATAAGTGACCATAAGTGTGACAGGTCAGCACATCCCTGTCCCCAACACATAACTGACCCTGAGGATGACAGGTCAGGACATCCCTGTCCCCATCACATAACAGACCCTAAGGGTGACAGGTCAGCACATCCCTGTCCTCACCACATAACTGACCCTGAGGATGACAGGTCAGCACATCCCTGTCCCCATCATATAACTGACCCTAAGAATGACAGGTCAGCACATCCCCGTCCCCACCACATAACTGACAATAAGGATGACAGGTCAGCACATCCCTGTCCCCACCACATAACTGACCCTAAGGGTGACAGGTCAGCACATCCCTGTCCTCACCACATAACTGACCCTAAGGGTGACAGGTCAGCACATCCCTGTCCTCACCACATAACTGACCCTAAGCACATCTCTGTCCCCACCACATAACTGACCCTGAGGACATAACTGACCCTGAGCACATCCCTGTCCCCACCACATAACTGACCCTGATGACAGGTCAGCACATCCCTGTCCTCACCACATAAGTGACCCTAAGGATGACAGATCAGCACATCCCTGTCCCCACCACATAACTGACCCTGAGGATGACAGGTCTGCACATCCCTGTCCTCACCACATAACTGACCCTGAGGATGACAGGTCATCTCATCCCTGTCCCCATCACATAACTGACCCTAAGGATGACAGGTCAGCACATCCCCGTCCCCACCAAATAACTGACCCTGAGTATGACAGGTCAGCACATCCCTGTCCTCACTACATAACTGACCCTGAGGATGACAGGTCAGTATATCCCTGTCCCCACCACATAACTGACCCTGAGGATGACAGGTCAGCACATCCTTGTCTTCACCACATAAGTAAACATAATGGTGACAGGTATCACATCCCTGTCCCCATCACATAACTGACCCTAAGGATGACAGCTCAGCACATCCCTGTCCCCACCACATAACTGACCCTAAGGGTGACAGGTCAGCACATCCCTGTCCTCACCACATAACTGACCCTAAGGATGACAGGTCAGGACATCCCTGTCCTCACCACATAACTGACCCTAAGGATGACAGGTCAGCGCATCCCTGTCCCCCATCACATAACTGACCCTAAAGGTGACAGGTCAGCACATCCCTGTCCTCACCACATAACTGACCCTGAGGATGACAGGTCAGCAGATCCCTGTCCCCATCACATAACTGACCCTAAGGGTGACAGGTCAGCAATCCCTGTCCTCACCACATAACTGACCCTGAGGATGACAGGTCAGCACATCCCTGTCCCCACCACATAACTGACCCTGAGGATGACAGGTCAGCACATCCCTGTCCTCACCACATAGCTGACCCTAAGGGTGACAGGTATCACATCCCTGTCCTCACCACATAACTGACCCTAAGGGTGACAGGTATCACATCCCTGTCCCCACCACATAACTAACCCTGAGGATGACAGGTCAGCACATCCCCATCCTCATCACATAACTGACCCTAAGGATGACAGGTCAGCTCATCCCTGTCCTCACAACATAACTGACCCTGAGGATGACAGGTCAGCACATCCCTGTCCCCACCACATAACTGACCCTAAGGATGACTGGTCAGCACATCCCTGTCCCCACCACATAACTGACCCTGAGGATGACAGGTCAGCACATCCCTGTCCTCACCAAATAAGTGACCATAAGGGTGACAGGTATCACATCCCTGTCCCCCACCACATAACTGACCCTAAGGATGACAGGTCAGCACATCCCTGTTCCCACCACATAACTGACCCTAAGGATGACAGGTCAGCACATCCCTGTCCCCACCACATAACTGACCCTGAGTATGACAGGTCAGCACATCCCTGTCCTCACTACATAACTGACCCTGAGGATGACAGGTCAGTATATCCCTGTCCCCACCACATAACTGACCCTGAGGATGACAGGTCAGCACATCCCTGTCCTCACCACATAATTGAGCCTAAGGATGACAGGTCAGCACATCCCTGTCCTCACCGCATAACTGACCCTGAGGATGACAGGTCAGCACATCCCTGTCCCCACCACATAACTGACCCTAAGGGTGACAGGTCAGCACATCCCTGTCCTCTCCACATAACTGACCATGAGGATGACAGGTCAGCACATCCCTGTCCCCACCACATAGCTGACCCTGAGCATGACAGGTCAGCACATCCCTTTCCTCACCACATAACTGACCCTAAGGATGACAGGTCAGCACATCCCTGGCCCCACCACATAACTGACCCTAAAGGTGACAGGTCAGCGCATCCCTGTCCTCACCACATAACTGACCCTGAGGATGACAGGTCAGCACATCCCTGTCCCCATCACATAACTGACCCTAAGGGTGACAGGTCAGCAATCCCTGTCCTCACCACATAACTGACCCTGAGGATGACAGGTCAGCACATCCCTGTCCCCACCACATAACTGACCCTGAGGATGACAGGTCAGCACATCCCTGTCCTCACCACATAGCTGACCCTAAGGGTGACAGGTATCACATCCCTGTCCCCACCACATAACTGACCCTAAGGGTGACAGGTATCACATCCCTGTCCCCACCACATAACTAACCCTGAGGATGACAGGTCAGCACATCCCCATCCTCATCACATAACTGACCCTAAGGATGACAGGTCAGCTCATCCCTGTCCTCACAACATAACTGACCCTGAGGATGACAGGTCAGCACATCCCTGTCCCCACCACATAACTGACCCTAAGGATGACTGGTCAGCACATCCCTGTCCCCACCACATAACTGACCCTGAGGATGACAGGTCAGCACATCCCTGTCCTCACCAAATAAGTGACCATAAGGGTGACAGGTATCACATCCCTGTCCCCCACCACACAACTGACCCTAAGGATGACAGGTCAGCACATCCCTGTTCCCACCACATAACTGACCCTAAGGATGACAGGTCAGCACATCCCTGTCCCCACCACATAAATGACCCCGAGTATGACAGGTCAGCACATCCCTGTCCTCACTACATAACTGACCCTGAGGATGACAGGTCAGCACATCCCTGTGCTCACCACATAACTGACCCAGAGGATGACAGGTCAGCACATCCCTGTCCCCCACCTCATAACTGACCCTAAGGATGCAAGGTCAGCACATCCCTGTCCTCACCACATAACTGACCCTGAGGATGACACGTTAGCACATCCCTGTCCTCACCAAATAACTGACCCTAAGGATGACTGGTCAGCACATCCCTGTCCCCACCACATAACTGACCCTAAGGGTGACAGGTCAGCACATCCCCGTCCCCATTACAAAACTGACCCTAAGGATGCGGGTCACCACATCCCCGTCCCCATCACATAACTGACCCTAAGGATGACAGGTCAGCACATCTCTGTCCCCACCACATAACTGACCCTAAGGATGCCAGGTCAGCACATCCCTGTCCCCCACCTCATAACTGACCCTAAGGATACCAGGTTAGCACATCCCTGTCCTCACCGCATAACTGACCCTGAGGATGACATGTTAGCACATCCCCGTCCGCACCGCATAACTGACCCTGAGGATGACAGGTCAGCACATCCCCGTCCCCACCACATAATTGACCCTGAGGATGACAGGTCAGCACATCCCTGTCCCCACCACATAACTGACCCTGAGGGTGACAGGTCAGCACATCCCTGTCCTCACCACATAACTGACCCTAAGGATGACAGGTCAGCACATCCCTGTCCCCCACCACATAACTGATCCTAAGGATGCCAGGTCAGCACATCCCTGTCCCCACCACATAACTGACCCTAAGGATGACAGGTCAGCACATCCCTGTCCTCACCAAATAACTGACCCTAAGGATGACTGGTCAGCACATCCCCGTCCCCACCACATAACTGACCCTAAGGATGACAGGTCAGCACATCCCCGTCCCCATCACATAACTGACCCTAAGGATGACAGGTCAGCACATCCCCGTCCCCATCACATAACTGACCCTAAGGATGACAGGTCAGCACATCCCTGTCCCCATCACATAACTGACCCTAAGGCTGACAGGTCAGCACATCCCCGTCCTCACCATATAACTGACCCTAAGGGTGACTGGTCAGCACATCCCCGTCCTCACCACATAACTGACCCTAAGGGTGACAGGTCAGCACATCCCTGTCCCCACCACATAACTGACCCTAAGGATGACCGACCAGCACATCCCTGTCCTCACCACAAAACTGATCCTAATGATGACCGGTCAGCACATCCCTGTCCTCACCACATAACTGACTCTAAGGGTGACCGGTCAGCACATCCCTGTCCTCACCACATAACTAACCCTAAGGATGACAGGTCAGCACATCCCTGTCCCCACCACATAACTGACCCTAAGGGTGACAGGTCAGCACATCCCTGTCCCCATCACATAACTGACCCTAAGGATGACAGGTATCACATCCCTTTCCCCACCACATAACTGACCCTAAGGATGACAGGACAGCACATCCCTGTCCCCCACCATATAACTGACCCTAAGGGTGACAGGTCAGCACATCCCCGTCCCCACCACATAACTGATCCTAAGTGTGACAGGTCAGCACATCCCTGTCCCCACCACATAATTGACCCTGAGGATGACAGGTCAGCACATCCCTGTCCCCACCACATAACTGACCCTGAGGGTGACAGGTCAGCACATCCCTGTCCTCACCACATAAGTGACCATAAGGGTGACAGCTATTACATCCCTGTCCCCACCACATAACTGACCCTCTGGATGAGAGATCAGCACATCCCTGTCCCCACCACATAACTGACCCTAAGGGTGACAGGTCAGCACATCCCTGTCCCCACCACATAACTGACCCTAAGGATGACAGATCAGCACATCCCTGTCCCCACCACATAACTGACCCTGAGGACATAACTGACCCTGAGCACATCCCTGTCCCCACCACATAACTGCCCTGATGACAGCTCAGCACATTCCTTTCCTCACCACATAAGTGACCATAAGTGTGACAGGTCAGCACATCCCTGTCCCCAACACATAACTGACCCTGAGGATGACAGGTCAGGACATCCCTGTCCCCATCACATAACAGACCCTAAGGGTGACAGGTCAGCACATCCCTGTCCTCACCACATAACTGACCCTGAGGATGACAGGTCAGCACATCCCTGTCCCCATCATATAACTGACCCTAAGAATGACAGGTCAGCACATCCCCGTCCCCACCACATAACTGACAATAAGGATGACAGGTCAGCACATCCCTGTCCCCACCACATAACTGACCCTAAGGGTGACAGGTCAGCACATCCCTGTCCTCACCACATAACTGACCCTAAGGGTGACAGGTCAGCACATCCCTGTCCTCACCACATAACTGACCCTAAGCACATCTCTGTCCCCACCACATAACTGACCCTGAGGACATAACTGACCCTGAGCACATCCCTGTCCCCACCACATAACTGACCCTGATGACAGGTCAGCACATCCCTGTCCTCACCACATAAGTGACCCTAAGGATGACAGATCAGCACATCCCTGTCCCCACCACATAACTGACCCTGAGGATGACAGGTCTGCACATCCCTGTCCTCACCACATAACTGACCCTGAGGATGACAGGTCATCTCATCCCTGTCCCCATCACATAACTGACCCTAAGGATGACAGGTCAGCACATCCCCGTCCCCACCAAATAACTGACCCTGAGTATGACAGGTCAGCACATCCCTGTCCTCACTACATAACTGACCCTGAGGATGACAGGTCAGTATATCCCTGTCCCCACCACATAACTGACCCTGAGGATGACAGGTCAGCACATCCCTGTCCTCACCACATAATTGAGCCTAAGGATGACAGGTCAGCACATCCCTGTCCTCACCGCATAACTGACCCTGAGGATGACAGGTCAGCACATCCCTGTCCCCACCACATAACTGACCCTAAGGATGACAGGTCAGCACATCCCTGTCCTCACCACATAACTGACCCTAAGGATGACAGGTCAGTACATCCCTGTCCTCACCACATAAGTGACCCTGAGGATGACAGGTCAGCACATCCCTGTCCTCACCACATAACTGGCCCTGAGGATGACAGGTCAGCACATCCCTGTCCCCAACTCATAACTGACCCTAAGGATGACAGTTCAGCACATCCCTGTCCCCACCACATAACTGACCCTGAGGATGACAGGTCAGCACATCCTTGTCTTCACCACATAAGTAAACATAATGGTGACAGGTATCACATCCCTGTCCCCATCACATAACTGACCCTAAGGATGACAGCTCAGCACATCCCTGTCCCCACCACATAACTGACCCTAAGGGTGACAGGTCAGCACATCCCTGTCCTCACCACATAACTGACCCTAAGGATGACAGGTCAGGACATCCCTGTCCTCACCACATAACTGACCCTAAGGATGACAGGTCAGCGCATCCCTGTCCCCCATCACATAACTGACCCTAAAGGTGACAGGTCAGCGCATCCCTGTCCTCACCACATAACTGACCCTGAGGATGACAGGTCAGCACATCCCTGTCCCCATCACATAACTGACCCTAAGGGTGACAGGTCAGCAATCCCTGTCCTCACCACATAACTGACCCTGAGGATGACAGGTCAGCACATCCCTGTCCCCACCACATAACTGACCCTGAGGATGACAGGTCAGCACATCCCTGTCCTCACCACATAGCTGACCCTAAGGGTGACAGGTATCACATCCCTGTCCCCACCACATAACTGACCCTAAGGGTGACAGGTATCACATCCCTGTCCCCACCACATAACTAACCCTGAGGATGACAGGTCAGCACATCCCCATCCTCATCACATAACTGACCCTAAGGATGACAGGTCAGCTCATCCCTGTCCTCACAACATAACTGACCCTGAGGATGACAGGTCAGCACATCCCTGTCCCCACCACATAACTGACCCTAAGGATGACTGGTCAGCACATCCCTGTCCCCACCACATAACTGACCCTGAGGATGACAGGTCAGCACATCCCTGTCCTCACCAAATAAGTGACCATAAGGGTGACAGGTATCACATCCCTGTCCCCCACCACACAACTGACCCTAAGGATGACAGGTCAGCACATCCCTGTTCCCACCACATAACTGACCCTAAGGATGACAGGTCAGCACATCCCTGTCCCCACCACATAACTGACCCTGAGTATGACAGGTCAGCACATCCCTGTCCTCACTACATAACTGACCCTGAGGATGACAGGTCAGCACATCCCTGTGCTCACCACATAACTGACCCAGAGGATGACTGGTCAGCACATCCCTGTCCCCACCACATAACTGACCCTAAGGGTGACAGGTCAGCACATCCCCGTCCCCATTACATAACTGACCCTAAGGATGACAGGTCAGCACATCCCTGTCCCCCACCTCATAACTGACCCTAAGGATGCAAGGTCAGCACATCCCTGTCCTCACCACATAACTGACCCTGAGGATGACACGTTAGCACATCCCTGTCCTCACCAAATAACTGACCCTAAGGATGACTGGTCAGCACATCCCTGTCCCCACCACATAACTGACCCTAAGGGTGACAGGTCAGCACATCCCCGTCCCCATTACATAACTGACCCTAAGGATGCGGGTCACCACATCCCCCTCCCCATCACATAACTGACCCTAAGGATGACAGGTCAGCACATCTCTGTCCCCACCACATAACTGACCCTAAGGATGCCAGGTCAGCACATCCCTGTCCCCCACCTCATAACTGACCCTAAGGATACCAGGTTAGCACATCCCTGTCCTCACCGCATAACTGACCCTGAGGATGACATGTTAGCACATCCCCGTCCCCACCGCATAACTGACCCTGAGGATGACAGGTCAGCACATCCCCGTCCCCACCACATAATTGACCCTGAGGATGACAGGTCAGCACATCCCTGTCCCCACCACATAACTGACCCTGAGGGTGACAGGTCAGCACATCCCTGTCCTCACCACATAACTGACCCTAAGGATGACAGGTCAGCACATCCCTGTCCCCCACCACATAACTGATCCTAAGGATGCCAGGTCAGCACATCCCTGTCCCCACCACATAACTGACCCTAAGGATGACAGGTCAGCACATCCCTGTCCTCACCAAATAACTGACCCTAAGGATGACTGGTCAGCACATCCCCGTCCCCACCACATAACTGACCCTAAGGATGACAGGTCAGCACATCCCCGTCCCCATCACATAACTGACCCTAAGGATGACAGGTCAGCACATCCCCGTCCCCATCACATAACTGACCCTAAGGATGACAGGTCAGCACATCCCTGTCCCCATCACATAACTGACCCTAAGGCTGACAGGTCAGCACATCCCCGTCCTCACCATATAACTGACCCTAAGGGTGACTGGTCAGCACATCCCCGTCCTCACCACATAACTGACCCTAAGGGTGACAGGTCAGCACATCCCTGTCCCCACCACATAACTGACCCTAAGGATGACCGACCAGCACATCCCTGTCCTCACCACAAAACTGATCCTAATGATGACCGGTCAGCACATCCCTGTCCTCACCACATAACTGACTCTAAGGGTGACCGGTCAGCACATCCCTGTCCTCACCACATAACTAACCCTAAGGATGACAGGTCAGCACATCCCTGTCCCCACCACATAACTGACCCTAAGGGTGACAGGTCAGCACATCCCTGTCCCCATCACATAACTGACCCTAAGGATGACAGGTATCACATCCCTTTCCCCACCACATAACTGACCCTAAGGATGACAGGACAGCACATCCCTGTCCCCCACCATATAACTGACCCTAAGGGTGACAGGTCAGCACATCCCCGTCCCCACCACATAACTGATCCTAAGTGTGACAGGTCAGCACATCCCTGTCCCCACCACATAATTGACCCTGAGGATGACAGGTCAGCACATCCCTGTCCCCACCACATAACTGACCCTGAGGAAGACAGGTCAGCACATCCCTGTCCTCACCACATAAGTGACCATAAGGGTGACAGCTATTACATCCCTGTCCCCACCACATAACTGACCCTCTGGATGAGAGATCAGCACATCCCTGTCCCCACCACATAACTGACCCTAAGGGTGACAGGTCAGCACATCCCTGTCCCCACCACATAACTGACCCTAAGGATGACAGATCAGCACATCCCTGTCCCCACCACATAACTGACCCTGAGGACATAACTGACCCTGAGCACATCCCTGTCCCCACCACATAACTGCCCTGATGACAGCTCAGCACATTCCTTTCCTCACCACATAAGTGACCATAAGTGTGACAGGTCAGCACATCCCTGTCCCCAACACATAACTGACCCTGAGGATGACAGGTCAGGACATCCCTGTCCCCATCACATAACAGACCCTAAGGGTGACAGGTCAGCACATCCCTGTCCTCACCACATAACTGACCCTGAGGATGACAGGTCAGCACATCCCTGTCCCCATCATATAACTGACCCTAAGAATGACAGGTCAGCACATCCCCGTCCCCACCACATAACTGACAATAAGGATGACAGGTCAGCACATCCCTGTCCCCACCACATAACTGACCCTAAGGGTGACAGGTCAGCACATCCCTGTCCTCACCACATAACTGACCCTAAGGGTGACAGGTCAGCACATCCCTGTCCTCACCACATAACTGACCCTAAGCACATCTCTGTCCCCACCACATAACTGACCCTGAGGACATAACTGACCCTGAGCACATCCCTGTCCCCACCACATAACTGACCCTGATGACAGGTCAGCACATCCCTGTCCTCACCACATAAGTGACCCTAAGGATGACAGATCAGCACATCCCTGTCCCCACCACATAACTGACCCTGAGGATGACAGGTCTGCACATCCCTGTCCTCACCACATAACTGACCCTGAGGATGACAGGTCATCTCATCCCTGTCCCCATCACATAACTGACCCTAAGGATGACAGGTCAGCACATCCCCGTCCCCACCAAATAACTGACCCTGAGTATGACAGGTCAGCACATCCCTGTCCTCACTACATAACTGACCCTGAGGATGACAGGTCAGTATATCCCTGTCCCCACCACATAACTGACCCTGAGGATGACAGGTCAGCACATCCCTGTCCTCACCACATAATTGAGCCTAAGGATGACAGGTCAGCACATCCCTGTCCTCACCGCATAACTGACCCTGAGGATGACAGGTCAGCACATCCCTGTCCCCACCACATAACTGACCCTAAGGATGACAGGTCAGCACATCCCTGTCCTCACCACATAACTGACCCTAAGGATGACAGGTCAGCACATCCCTGTCCTCACCACATAAGTGACCCTGAGGATGACAGGTCAGCACATCCCTGTCCTCACCACATAACTGGCCCTGAGGATGACAGGTCAGCACATCCCTGTCCCCAACTCATAACTGACCCTAAGGATGACAGTTCAGCACATCCCTGTCCCCACCACATAACTGACCCTGAGGATGACAGGTCAGCACATCCTTGTCTTCACCACATAAGTAAACATAATGGTGACAGGTATCACATCCCTGTCCCCATCACATAACTGACCCTAAGGATGACAGCTCAGCACATCCCTGTCCCCACCACATAACTGACCCTAAGGGTGACAGGTCAGCACATCCCTGTCCTCACCACATAACTGACCCTAAGGATGACAGGTCAGGACATCCCTGTCCTCACCACATAACTGACCCTAAGGATGACAGGTCAGCGCATCCCTGTCCCCCATCACATAACTGACCCTAAAGGTGACAGGTCAGCGCATCCCTGTCCTCACCACATAACTGACCCTGAGGATGACAGGTCAGCACATCCCTGTCCCCATCACATAACTGACCCTAAGGGTGACAGGTCAGCAATCCCTGTCCTCACCACATAACTGATCCTGAGGATGACAGGTCAGCACATCCCTGTCCCCACCACATAACTGACCCTGAGGATGACAGGTCAGCACATCCCTGTCCTCACCACATAGCTGAACCTAAGGGTGACAGGTATCACATCCCTGTCCCCACCACATAACTGACCCTAAGGGTGACAGGTATCACATCCCTGTCCCCACCACATAACTAACCCTGAGGATGACAGGTCAGCACATCCCCATCCTCATCACATAACTGACCCTAAGGATGACAGGTCAGCTCATCCCTGTCCTCACAACATAACTGACCCTGAGGATGACAGGTCAGCACATCCCTGTCCCCACCACATAACTGACCCTAAGGATGACTGGTCAGCACATCCCTGTCCCCACCACATAACTGACCCTGAGGATGACAGGTCAGCACATCCCTGTCCTCACCAAATAAGTGACCATAAGGGTGACAGGTATCAC
Source organism: Taudactylus pleione (assembly GCA_031769625.1). Taxonomy (NCBI): domain Eukaryota; kingdom Metazoa; phylum Chordata; class Amphibia; order Anura; family Myobatrachidae; genus Taudactylus; species Taudactylus pleione. Next base: position 57,859 of record JAUIMM010001118.1, on the reverse strand, counting down.
ATCCCTGTCCCCCACCACACAACTGACCCTAAGGATGACAGGTCAGCACATCCCTGTTCCCACCACATAACTGACCCTAAGGATGACAGGTCAGCACATCCCTGTCCCCACCACATAACTGACCCTGAGTATGACAGGTCAGCACATCCCTGTCCTCACTACATAACTGACCCTGAGGATGACAGGTCAGCACATCCCTGTGCTCACCACATAACTGACCCAGAGGATGACAGGTCAGCACATCCCTGTCCCCCACCTCATAACTGACCCTAAGGATGCAAGGTCAGCACATCCCTGTCCTCACCACATAACTGACCCTGAGGATGACACGTTAGCACATCCCTGTCCTCACCAAATAACTGACCCTAAGGATGACTGGTCAGCACATCCCTGTCCCCACCACATAACTGACCCTAAGGGTGACAGGTCAGCACATCCCCGTCCCCATTACATAACTGACCCTAAGGATGCGGGTCACCACATCCCCGTCCCCATCACATAACTGACCCTAAGGATGACAGGTCAGCACATCTCTGTCCCCACCACATAACTGACCCTAAGGATGCCAGGTCAGCACATCCCTGTCCCCCACCTCATAACTGACCCTAAGGATACCAGGTTAGCACATCCCTGTCCTCACCGCATAACTGACCCTGAGGATGACATGTTAGCACATCCCTGTCCCCACCGCATAACTGACCCTGAGGATGACAGGTCAGCACATCCCCGTCCCCACCACATAATTGACCCTGAGGATGACAGGTCAGCACATCCCTGTCCCCACCACATAACTGACCCTGAGGGTGACAGGTCAGCACATCCCTGTCCTCACCACATAACTGACCCTAAGGATGACAGGTCAGCACATCCCTGTCCCCCACCACATAACTGATCCTAAGGATGCCAGGTCAGCACATCCCTGTCCCCACCACATAACTGACCCTAAGGATGACAGGTCAGCACATCCCTGTCCTCACCAAATAACTGACCCTAAGGATGACTGGTCAGCACATCCCCGTCCCCACCACATAACTGACCCTAAGGATGACAGGTCAGCACATCACCGTCCCCATCACATAACTGACCCTAAGGATGACAGGTCAGCACATCCCCGTCCCCATCACATAACTGACCCTAAGGATGACAGGTCAGCACATCCCTGTCCCCATCACATAACTGACCCTAAGGCTGACAGGTCAGCACATCCCCGTCCTCACCATATAACTGACCCTAAGGGTGACTGGTCAGCACATCCCCGTCCTCACCACATAACTGACCCTAAGGGTGACAGGTCAGCACATCCCTGTCCACACCACATAACTGACCCTAAGGATGACCGACCAGCACATCCCTGTCCTCACCACAAAACTGATCCTAATGATGACCGGTCAGCACATCCCTGTCCTCACCACATAACTGACTCTAAGGGTGACCGGTCAGCACATCCCTGTCCTCACCACATAACTAACCCTAAGGATGACAGGTCAGCACATCCCTGTCCCCACCACATAACTGACCCTAAGGGTGACAGGTCAGCACATCCCTGTCCCCATCACATAACTGACCCTAAGGATGACAGGTATCACATCCCTTTCCCCACCACATAACTGACCCTAAGGATGACAGGACAGCACATCCCTGTCCCCCACCATATAACTGACCCTAAGGGTGACAGGTCAGCACATCCCCGTCCCCACCACATAACTGATCCTAAGTGTGACAGGTCAGCACATCCCTGTCCCCACCACATAATTGACCCTGAGGATGACAGGTCAGCACATCCCTGTCCCCACCACATAACTGACCCTGAGGGTGACAGGTCAGCACATCCCTGTCCTCACCACATAAGTGACCATAAGGGTGACAGCTATTACATCCCTGTCCCCACCACATAACTGACCCTCTGGATGAGAGATCAGCACATCCCTGTCCCCACCACATAACTGACCCTAAGGGTGACAGGTCAGCACATCCCTGTCCCCACCACATAACTGACCCTAAGGATGACAGATCAGCACATCCCTGTCCCCACCACATAACTGACCCTGAGGACATAACTGACCCTGAGCACATCCCTGTCCCCACCACATAACTGCCCTGATGACAGCTCAGCACATTCCTTTCCTCACCACATAAGTGACCATAAGTGTGACAGGTCAGCACATCCCTGTCCCCAACACATAACTGACCCTGAGGATGACAGGTCAGGACATCCCTGTCCCCATCACATAACAGACCCTAAGGGTGACAGGTCAGCACATCCCTGTCCTCACCACATAACTGACCCTGAGGATGACAGGTCAGCACATCCCTGTCCCCATCATATAACTGACCCTAAGAATGACAGGTCAGCACATCCCCGTCCCCACCACATAACTGACAATAAGGATGACAGGTCAGCACATCCCTGTCCCCACCACATAACTGACCCTAAGGGTGACAGGTCAGCACATCCCTGTCCTCACCACATAACTGACCCTAAGGGTGACAGGTCAGCACATCCCTGTCCTCACCACATAACTGACCCTAAGCACATCTCTGTCCCCACCACATAACTGACCCTGAGGACATAACTGACCCTGAGCACATCCCTGTCCCCACCACATAACTGACCCTGATGACAGGTCAGCACATCCCTGTCCTCACCACATAAGTGACCCTAAGGATGACAGATCAGCACATCCCTGTCCCCACCACATAACTGACCCTGAGGATGACAGGTCTGCACATCCCTGTCCTCACCACATAACTGACCCTGAGGATGACAGGTCATCTCATCCCTGTCCCCATCACATAACTGACCCTAAGGATGACAGGTCAGCACATCCCCGTCCCCACCAAATAACTGACACTAAGGATGACAGGTCAGCACATCCCTGTCCTCACCACATAACTGACCCTAAGGGTGACAGGTCAGCACATCCCTGTCCTCACCACATAACTGACCCTAAGGGTGACAGGTCAGCACATCCCTGTCCCCACCACATAACTGACCCTGAGTCCATAACTGACCCTGAGCACATCCCTGTCCTCACCACATAACTGACCTTAAGGGTGACAGGTCAGCACATCCCTGTCCTCACCACATAACTGACCCTAAGGATGACAGGTCAGCACATCCCTGTACTTACCACATAACTGACCCTGAGGATGACAGGTCAGCACATCCCTGTCCCCACCACATAACTGACCCTGAGGGTGACAGGTCAGCACATCCCCGTCCTCACCACATAACTGACCCTAAGGGTGACAGGTCAGCACATCCCCGTCCTCACCACATAACTGACCCTAAGGGTGACAGGTCAGCACATCCCTTTCCTCACCACATAACTGACCCTAAGGATGACAGGTCAGCACATCCCTGTCCCCACCACATAACTGACGCTAAGGATGACAGGTCAGCACATCCCTGTCCCCACCACATAACTGACCCTGAGGATGACAGGTCAGCACATCCCTGTCCCCACCACATAACTGAGCCTGATATTGACAGGTCAGCACATCCCTGTCCCCACCACATAACTGAGCCTGATATTGACAGGTCAGCACATCCCTGTCCCTCCACATAACTGACCCTGAGGATTACAGGTCAGTACATCCCTGTCCCCACCACATAACTGACCCTGAGGATGACAGGTCAGCACATCCCTGTCCTCACCACATAACTGAGCCTAAGGATGACAGGTCAGCACATCCCTGTCCTCACCGCATACTGACCCTGAGGATGACAGGTCAGCACATCCCTGTCCCCACCACATAACTGACCCTGAGGGTGACAGGTCAGCACATCCCTGTCCTCTCCACATAACTGACCATGAGGATGACAGGTCAGCACATCCCTGTCCCCACCACATAGCTGACCCTGAGCATGACAGGTCAGCACATCCCCGTCCCCACCACATAACTGACCCTAAGGATGACAGGTCAGCACATCCCCGTCCCCATCACATAACTGACCCTAAGGATGACAGGTCAGCACATCCCTGTCCCCATCACATAGCTGACCCTGAGGATGACAGGTCAGCACATCCCTGTCCCCATCACATAAATGACCCTGAGGATGACAGGTCAGCACATCCCTGTCCCCACCACATAACTGACCCTGAGGATGACAGGTCAGCACATCCCTGTCCTCACCACATAACTGACCCTAAGGGTGACAGGTCAGCACATCCCTGTCCTCACCACATAAGAGACCCTGAGGATGACAGGTCAGCACATCCCTGTCCTCACCACATAACTGGCCCTGAGGATGACAGGTCAGCACATCCCTGTCCCCACCTCATAACTGACCCTAAGGATGACAGTTCAGCACATCCCTGTCCCCACCACATAACTGACCCTGAGGATGACAGGTCAGCACATCCCTGTCCCCACCACAAAACTGACCCTAAGGATGACAGGTCAGCACATCCCTGTCCCCACCACATAACTGACCCTAAGGGTGACAGGTCAGCACATCCCTGTCCTCACCACATAACTGACCCTAAGGATGACAGGTCAGGACATCCCTGTCCTCACCACATAACTGACCCTAAGGATGACAGGTCAGCGCATCCCTGTCCCCCATCACATAACTGACCCTAAAGGTGACAGGTCAGCGCATCCCTGTCCTCACCACATAACTGACCCTAAGGATGACAGGTCAGCACATCCCTGTCCCCTTCACATAACTGACCCTAAGGGTGACAGGTCAGAACATCCCTGTGCTCACCACATAACTGACCCTGAGGAAGACAGGTCAGCACATCCCTGTCCCCACCACATAACTGACCCTGAGGATGACAGGTCAGCAAATCCCTGTCCTCACCACATAAGTGACCATAAGGGTGAAAGGTATCACATCCCTGTCCTCACCACATAACTGACCCTATGGATGAGAGATCAGCACATCCCTGTCCCCACCACATAACTGACCCTAAGGGTGACAGGTCAGCACATCCCTGTCCCCACCACATAACTGACCCTAAGGATGACAGATCAGCACATCCCTGTCCCCACCACATAACTGACCCTGAGGACATAACTGACCCTGAGCACATCCCTGTCCCCACCACATAACTGACCTGATGACAGGTCAGCACATCCCTTTCCTCACCACATAAGTGACCATAAGTGTGACAGGTTAGCACATCCCTGTCCCCACCACATAACTGACCCTAAGGATGACCGACCAGCACATCCCTGTCCTCACCACAAAACTGATCCTAATGATGACCGGTCAGCACATCCCTGTCCTCACCACATAACTGACTCTAAGGGTGACCGGTCAGCACATCCCTGTCCTCACCACATAACTAACCCTAAGGATGACAGGTCAGCACATCCCTGTCCCCACCACATAACTGACCCTAAGGGTGACAGGTCAGCACATCCCTGTCCCCATCACATAACTGACCCTAAGGATGACAGGTATCACATCCCTTTCCCCACCACATAACTGACCCTAAGGATGACAGGACAGCACATCCCTGTCCCCCACCATATAACTGACCCTAAGGGTGACAGGTCAGCACATCCCCATCCCCACCACATAACTGATCCTAAGTGTGACAGGTCAGCACATCCCTGTCCCCACCACATAATTGACCCTGAGGATGACAGGTCAGCACATCCCTGTCCCCACCACATAACTGACCCTGAGGGTGACAGGTCAGCACATCCCTGTCCTCACCACATAAGTGACCATAAGGGTGACAGCTATTACATCCCTGTCCCCACCACATAACTGACCCTCTGGATGAGAGATCAGCACATCCCTGTCCCCACCACATAACTGACCCTAAGGGTGACAGGTCAGCACATCCCTGTCCCCACCACATAACTGACCCTAAGGATGACAGATCAGCACATCCCTGTCCCCACCACATAACTGACCCTGAGGACATAACTGACCCTGAGCACATCCCTGTCCCCACCACATAACTGCCCTGATGACAGCTCAGCACATTCCTTTCCTCACCACATAAGTGACCATAAGTGTGACAGGTCAGCACATCCCTGTCCCCAACACATAACTGACCCTGAGGATGACAGGTCAGGACATCCCTGTCCCCATCACATAACAGACCCTAAGGGTGACAGGTCAGCACATCCCTGTCCTCACCACATAACTGACCCTGAGGATGACAGGTCAGCACATCCCTGTCCCCATCATATAACTGACCCTAAGAATGACAGGTCAGCACATCCCCGTCCCCACCACATAACTGACAATAAGGATGACAGGTCAGCACATCCCTGTCCCCACCACATAACTGACCCTAAGGGTGACAGGTCAGCACATCCCTGTCCTCACCACATAACTGACCCTAAGGGTGACAGGTCAGCACATCCCTGTCCTCACCACATAACTGACCCTAAGCACATCTCTGTCCCCACCACATAACTGACCCTGAGGACATAACTGACCCTGAGCACATCCCTGTCCCCACCACATAACTGACCCTGATGACAGGTCAGCACATCCCTGTCCTCACCACATAAGTGACCCTAAGGATGACAGATCAGCACATCCCTGTCCCCACCACATAACTGACCCTGAGGATGACAGGTCTGCACATCCCTGTCCTCACCACATAACTGACCCTGAGGATGACAGGTCATCTCATCCCTGTCCCCATCACATAACTGACCCTAAGGATGACAGGTCAGCACATCCCCGTCCCCACCAAATAACTGACCCTGAGTATGACAGGTCAGCACATCCCTGTCCTCACTACATAACTGACCCTGAGGATGACAGGTCAGTATATCCCTGTCCCCACCACATAACTGACCCTGAGGATGACAGGTCAGCACATCCCTGTCCTCACCACATAATTGAGCCTAAGGATGACAGGTCAGCACATCCCTGTCCTCACCGCATAACTGACCCTGAGGATGACAGGTCAGCACATCCCTGTCCCCACCACATAACTGACCCTAAGGATGACAGGTCAGCACATCCCTGTCCTCACCACATAACTGACCCTAAGGATGACAGGTCAGCACATCCCTGTCCTCACCACATAAGTGACCCTGAGGATGACAGGTCAGCACATCCCTGTCCTCACCACATAACTGGCCCTGAGGATGACAGGTCAGCACATCCCTGTCCCCAACTCATAACTGACCCTAAGGATGACAGTTCAGCACATCCCTGTCCCCACCACATAACTGACCCTGAGGATGACAGGTCAGCACATCCTTGTCTTCACCACATAAGTAAACATAATGGTGACAGGTATCACATCCCTGTCCCCATCACATAACTGACCCTAAGGATGACAGCTCAGCACATCCCTGTCCCCACCACATAACTGACCCTAAGGGTGACAGGTCAGCACATCCCTGTCCTCACCACATAACTGACCCTAAGGATGACAGGTCAGGACATCCCTGTCCTCACCACATAACTGACCCTAAGGATGACAGGTCAGCGCATCCCTGTCCCCCATCACATAACTGACCCTAAAGGTGACAGGTCAGCGCATCCCTGTCCTCACCACATAACTGACCCTGAGGATGACAGGTCAGCACATCCCTGTCCCCATCACATAACTGACCCTAAGGGTGACAGGTCAGCAATCCCTGTCCTCACCACATAACTGACCCTGAGGATGACAGGTCAGCACATCCCTGTCCCCACCACATAACTGACCCTGAGGATGACAGGTCAGCACATCCCTGTCCTCACCACATAGCTGACCCTAAGGGTGACAGGTATCACATCCCTGTCCCCACCACATAACTGACCCTAAGGGTGACAGGTATCACATCCCTGTCCCCACCACATAACTAACCCTGAGGATGACAGGTCAGCACATCCCCATCCTCATCACATAACTGACCCTAAGGATGACAGGTCAGCTCATCCCTGTCCTCACAACATAACTGACCCTGAGGATGACAGGTCAGCACATCCCTGTCCCCACCACATAACTGACCCTAAGGATGACTGGTCAGCACATCCCTGTCCCCACCACATAACTGACCCTGAGGATGACAGGTCAGCACATCCCTGTCCTCACCAAATAAGTGACCATAAGGGTGACAGGTATCACATCCCTGTCCCCCACCACACAACTGACCCTAAGGATGACAGGTCAGCACATCCCTGTTCCCACCACATAACTGACCCTAAGGATGACAGGTCAGCACATCCCTGTCCCCACCACATAACTGACCCTGAGTATGACAGGTCAGCACATCCCTGTCCTCACTACATAACTGACCCTGAGGATGACAGGTCAGCACATCCCTGTGCTCACCACATAACTGACCCAGAGGATGACAGGTCAGCACATCCCTGTCCCCCACCTCATAACTGACCCTAAGGATGCAAGGTCAGCACATCCCTGTCCTCACCACATAACTGACCCTGAGGATGACACGTTAGCACATCCCTGTCCTCACCAAATAACTGACCCTAAGGATGACTGGTCAGCACATCCCTGTCCCCACCACATAACTGACCCTAAGGGTGACAGGTCAGCACATCCCCGTCCCCATTACATAACTGACCCTAAGGATGCGGGTCACCACATCCCCGTCCCCATCACATAACTGACCCTAAGGATGACAGGTCAGCACATCTCTGTCCCCACCACATAACTGACCCTAAGGATGCCAGGTCAGCACATCCCTGTCCCCCACCTCATAACTGACCCTAAGGATACCAGGTTAGCACATCCCTGTCCTCACCGCATAACTGACCCTGAGGATGACATGTTAGCACATCCCCGTCCCCACCGCATAACTGACCCTGAGGATGACAGGTCAGCACATCCCCGTCCCCACCACATAATTGACCCTGAGGATGACAGGTCAGCACATCCCTGTCCCCACCACATAACTGACCCTGAGGGTGACAGGTCAGCACATCCCTGTCCTCACCACATAACTGACCCTAAGGATGACAGGTCAGCACATCCCTGTCCCCCACCACATAACTGATCCTAAGGATGCCAGGTCAGCACATCCCTGTCCCCACCACATAACTGACCCTAAGGATGACAGGTCAGCACATCCCTGTCCTCACCAAATAACTGACCCTAAGGATGACTGGTCAGCACATCCCCGTCCCCACCACATAACTGACCCTAAGGATGACAGGTCAGCACATCCCCGTCCCCATCACATAACTGACCCTAAGGATGACAGGTCAGCACATCCCCGTCCCCATCACATAACTGACCCTAAGGATGACAGGTCAGCACATCCCTGTCCCCATCACATAACTGACCCTAAGGCTGACAGGTCAGCACATCCCCGTCCTCACCATATAACTGACCCTAAGGGTGACTGGTCAGCACATCCCCGTCCTCACCACATAACTGACCCTAAGGGTGACAGGTCAGCACATCCCTGTCCACACCACATAACTGACCCTAAGGATGACCGACCAGCACATCCCTGTCCTCACCACAAAACTGATCCTAATGATGACCGGTCAGCACATCCCTGTCCTCACCACATAACTGACTCTAAGGGTGACCGGTCAGCACATCCCTGTCCTCACCACATAACTAACCCTAAGGATGACAGGTCAGCACATCCCTGTCCCCACCACATAACTGACCCTAAGGGTGACAGGTCAGCACATCCCTGTCCCCATCACATAACTGACCCTAAGGATGACAGGTATCACATCCCTTTCCCCACCACATAACTGACCCTAAGGATGACAGGACAGCACATCCCTGTCCCCCACCATATAACTGACCCTAAGGGTGACAGGTCAGCACATCCCCGTCCCCACCACATAACTGATCCTAAGTGTGACAGGTCAGCACATCCCTGTCCCCACCACATAATTGACCCTGAGGGTGACAGGTCAGCACATCCCTGTCCTCACCACATAAGTGACCATAAGGGTGACAGCTATTACATCCCTGTCCCCACCACATAACTGACCCTCTGGATGAGAGATCAGCACATCCCTGTCCCCACCACATAACTGACCCTAAGGGTGACAGGTCAGCACATCCCTGTCCCCACCACATAACTGACCCTAAGGATGACAGATCAGCACATCCCTGTCCCCACCACATAACTGACCCTGAGGACATAACTGACCCTGAGCACATCCCTGTCCCCACCACATAACTGCCCTGATGACAGCTCAGCACATTCCTTTCCTCACCACATAAGTGACCATAAGTGTGACAGGTCAGCACATCCCTGTCCCCAACACATAACTGACCCTGAGGATGACAGGTCAGGACATCCCTGTCCCCATCACATAACAGACCCTAAGGGTGACAGGTCAGCACATCCCTGTCCTCACCACATAACTGACCCTGAGGATGACAGGTCAGCACATCCCTGTCCCCATCATATAACTGACCCTAAGAATGACAGGTCAGCACATCCCCGTCCCCACCACATAACTGACAATAAGGATGACAGGTCAGCACATCCCTGTCCCCACCACATAACTGACCCTAAGGGTGACAGGTCAGCACATCCCTGTCCTCACCACATAACTGACCCTAAGGGTGACAGGTCAGCACATCCCTGTCCTCACCACATAACTGACCCTAAGCACATCTCTGTCCCCACCACATAACTGACCCTGAGGACATAACTGACCCTGAGCACATCCCTGTCCCCACCACATAACTGACCCTGATGACAGGTCAGCACATCCCTGTCCTCACCACATAAGTGACCCTAAGGATGACAGATCAGCACATCCCTGTCCCCACCACATAACTGACCCTGAGGATGACAGGTCTGCACATCCCTGTCCTCACCACATAACTGACCCTGAGGATGACAGGTCATCTCATCCCTGTCCCCATCACATAACTGACCCTAAGGATGACAGGTCAGCACATCCCCGTCCCCACCAAATAACTGACACTAAGGATGACAGGTCAGCACATCCCTGTCCTCACCACATAACTGACCCTAAGGGTGACAGGTCAGCACATCCCTGTCCTCACCACATAACTGACCCTAAGGGTGACAGGTCAGCACATCCCCGTCCTCACCACATAACTGACCCTGAGTCCATAACTGACCCTGAGCACATCCCTGTCCTCACCACATAACTGACCTTAAGGGTGACAGGTCAGCACATCCCTGTCCTCACCACATAACTGACCCTAAGGATGACAGGTCAGCACATCCCTGTACTTACCACATAACTGACCCTGAGGATGACAGGTCAGCACATCCCTGTCCCCACCACATAACTGACCCTGAGGGTGACAGGTCAGCACATCCCCGTCCTCACCACATAACTGACCCTAAGGGTGACAGGTCAGCACATCCCCGTCCTCACCACATAACTGACCCTAAGGGTGACAGGTCAGCACATCCCTTTCCTCACCACATAACTGACCCTAAGGATGACAGGTCAGCACATCCCTGTCCCCACCACATAACTGACGCTAAGGATGACAGGTCAGCACATCCCTGTCCCCACCACATAACTGACCCTGAGGATGACAGGTCAGCACATCCCTGTCCCCACCACATAACTGAGCCTGATATTGACAGGTCAGCACATCCCTGTCCCCACCACATAACTGAGCCTGATATTGACAGGTCAGCACATCCCTGTCCCTCCACATAACTGACCCTGAGGATTACAGGTCAGTACATCCCTGTCCCCACCACATAACTGACCCTGAGGATGACAGGTCAGCACATCCCTGTCCTCACCACATAACTGAGCCTAAGGATGACAGGTCAGCACATCCCTGTCCTCACCGCATACTGACCCTGAGGATGACAGGTCAGCACATCCCTGTCCCCACCACATAACTGACCCTGAGGGTGACAGGTCAGCACATCCCTGTCCTCTCCACATAACTGACCATGAGGATGACAGGTCAGCACATCCCTGTCCCCACCACATAGCTGACCCTGAGCATGACAGGTCAGCACATCCCCGTCCCCACCACATAACTGACCCTAAGGATGACAGGTCAGCACATCCCCGTCCCCATCACATAACTGACCCTAAGGATGACAGGTCAGCACATCCCTGTCCCCATCACATAGCTGACCCTGAGGATGACAGGTCAGCACATCCCTGTCCCCATCACATAAATGACCCTGAGGATGACAGGTCAGCACATCCCTGTCCCCACCACATAACTGACCCTGAGGATGACAGGTCAGCACATCCCTGTCCTCACCACATAACTGACCCTAAGGGTGACAGGTCAGCACATCCCTGTCCTCACCACATAAGAGACCCTGAGGATGACAGGTCAGCACATCCCTGTCCTCACCACATAACTGGCCCTGAGGATGACAGGTCAGCACATCCCTGTCCCCACCTCATAACTGACCCTAAGGATGACAGTTCAGCACATCCCTGTCCCCACCACATAACTGACCCTGAGGATGACAGGTCAGCACATCCCTGTCCCCACCACAAAACTGACCCTAAGGATGACAGGTCAGCACATCCCTGTCCCCACCACATAACTGACCCTAAGGGTGACAGGTCAGCACATCCCTGTCCTCACCACATAACTGACCCTAAGGATGACAGGTCAGGACATCCCTGTCCTCACCACATAACTGACCCTAAGGATGACAGGTCAGCGCATCCCTGTCCCCCATCACATAACTGACCCTAAAGGTGACAGGTCAGCGCATCCCTGTCCTCACCACATAACTGACCCTAAGGATGACAGGTCAGCACATCCCTGTCCCCTTCACATAACTGACCCTAAGGGTGACAGGTCAGAACATCCCTGTGCTCACCACATAACTGACCCTGAGGAAGACAGGTCAGCACATCCCTGTCCCCACCACATAACTGACCCTGAGGATGACAGGTCAGCAAATCCCTGTCCTCACCACATAAGTGACCATAAGGGTGAAAGGTATCACATCCCTGTCCTCACCACATAACTGACCCTATGGATGAGAGATCAGCACATCCCTGTCCCCACCACATAACTGACCCTAAGGGTGACAGGTCAGCACATCCCTGTCCCCACCACATAACTGACCCTAAGGATGACAGATCAGCACATCCCTGTCCCCACCACATAACTGACCCTGAGGACATAACTGACCCTGAGCACATCCCTGTCCCCACCACATAACTGACCTGATGACAGGTCAGCACATCCCTTTCCTCACCACATAAGTGACCATAAGTGTGACAGGTTAGCACATCCCTGTCCCCACCACATAACTGACCCTAAGGATGACCGACCAGCACATCCCTGTCCTCACCACAAAACTGATCCTAATGATGACCGGTCAGCACATCCCTGTCCTCACCACATAACTGACTCTAAGGGTGACCGGTCAGCACATCCCTGTCCTCACCACATAACTAACCCTAAGGATGACAGGTCAGCACATCCCTGTCCCCACCACATAACTGACCCTAAGGGTGACAGGTCAGCACATCCCTGTCCCCATCACATAACTGACCCTAAGGATGACAGGTATCACATCCCTTTCCCCACCACATAACTGACCCTAAGGATGACAGGACAGCACATCCCTGTCCCCCACCATATAACTGACCCTAAGGGTGACAGGTCAGCACATCCCCGTCCCCACCACATAACTGATCCTAAGTGTGACAGGTCAGCACATCCCTGTCCCCACCACATAATTGACCCTGAGGATGACAGGTCAGCACATCCCTGTCCCCACCACATAACTGACCCTGAGGGTGACAGGTCAGCACATCCCTGTCCTCACCACATAAGTGACCATAAGGGTGACAGCTATTACATCCCTGTCCCCACCACATAACTGACCCTCTGGATGAGAGATCAGCACATCCCTGTCCCCACCACATAACTGACCCTAAGGGTGACAGGTCAGCACATCCCTGTCCCCACCACATAACTGACCCTAAGGATGAGAGATCAGCACATCCCTGTCCCCACCACATAACTGACCCTGAGGACATAACTGACCCTGAGCACATCCCTGTCCCCACCACATAACTGCCCTGATGACAGCTCAGCACATTCCTTTCCTCACCACATAAGTGACCATAAGTGTGACAGGTCAGCACATCCCTGTCCCCAACACATAACTGACCCTGAGGATGACAGGTCAGGACATCCCTGTCCCCATCACATAACAGACCCTAAGGGTGACAGGTCAGCACATCCCTGTCCTCACCACATAACTGACCCTGAGGATGACAGGTCAGCACATCCCTGTCCCCATCATATAACTGACCCTAAGAATGACAGGTCAGCACATCCCCGTCCCCACCACATAACTGACAATAAGGATGACAGGTCAGCACATCCCTGTCCCCACCACATAACTGACCCTAAGGGTGACAGGTCAGCACATCCCTGTCCTCACCACATAACTGACCCTAAGGGTGACAGGTCAGCACATCCCTGTCCTCACCACATAACTGACCCTAAGCACATCTCTGTCCCCACCACATAACTGACCCTGAGGACATAACTGACCCTGAGCACATCCCTGTCCCCACCACATAACTGACCCTGATGACAGGTCAGCACATCCCTGTCCTCACCACATAAGTGACCCTAAGGATGACAGATCAGCACATCCCTGTCCCCACCACATAACTGACCCTGAGGATGACAGGTCTGCACATCCCTGTCCTCACCACATAACTGACCCTGAGGATGACAGGTCATCTCATCCCTGTCCCCATCACATAACTGACCCTAAGGATGACAGGTCAGCACATCCCCGTCCCCACCAAATAACTGACACTAAGGATGACAGGTCAGCACATCCCTGTCCTCACCACATAACTGACCCTAAGGGTGACAGGTCAGCACATCCCTGTCCTCACCACATAACTGACCCTAAGGGTGACAGGTCAGCACATCCCTGTCCCCACCACATAACTGACCCTGAGTCCATAACTGACCCTGAGCACATCCCTGTCCTCACCACATAACTGACCTTAAGGGTGACAGGTCAGCACATCCCTGTCCTCACCACATAACTGACCCTAAGGATGACAGGTCAGCACATCCCTGTACTTACCACATAACTGACCCTGAGGATGACAGGTCAGCACATCCCTGTCCCCACCACATAACTGACCCTGAGGGTGACAGGTCAGCACATCCCCGTCCTCACCACATAACTGACCCTAAGGGTGACAGGTCAGCACATCCCCGTCCTCACCACATAACTGACCCTAAGGGTGACAGGTCAGCACATCCCTTTCCTCACCACATAACTGACCCTAAGGATGACAGGTCAGCACATCCCTGTCCCCACCACATAACTGACGCTAAGGATGACAGGTCAGCACATCCCTGTCCCCACCACATAACTGACCCTGAGGATGACAGGTCAGCACATCCCTGTCCCCACCACATAACTGAGCCTGATATTGACAGGTCAGCACATCCCTGTCCCCACCACATAACTGAGCCTGATATTGACAGGTCAGCACATCCCTGTCCCTCCACATAACTGACCCTGAGGATTACAGGTCAGTACATCCCTGTCCCCACCACATAACTGACCCTGAGGATGACAGGTCAGCACATCCCTGTCCTCACCACATAACTGAGCCTAAGGATGACAGGTCAGCACATCCCTGTCCTCACCGCATACTGACCCTGAGGATGACAGGTCAGCACATCCCTGTCCCCACCACATAACTGACCCTGAGGGTGACAGGTCAGCACATCCCTGTCCTCTCCACATAACTGACCATGAGGATGACAGGTCAGCACATCCCTGTCCCCACCACATAGCTGACCCTGAGCATGACAGGTCAGCACATCCCCGTCCCCACCACATAACTGACCCTAAGGATGACAGGTCAGCACATCCCCGTCCCCATCACATAACTGACCCTAAGGATGACAGGTCAGCACATCCCTGTCCCCATCACATAGCTGACCCTGAGGATGACAGGTCAGCACATCCCTGTCCCCATCACATAAATGACCCTGAGGATGACAGGTCAGCACATCCCTGTCCCCACCACATAACTGACCCTGAGGATGACAGGTCAGCACATCCCTGTCCTCACCACATAACTGACCCTAAGGGTGACAGGTCAGCACATCCCTGTCCTCACCACATAAGAGACCCTGAGGATGACAGGTCAGCACATCCCTGTCCTCACCACATAACTGGCCCTGAGGATGACAGGTCAGCACATCCCTGTCCCCACCTCATAACTGACCCTAAGGATGACAGTTCAGCACATCCCTGTCCCC
This sequence comes from Taudactylus pleione, assembly GCA_031769625.1. Lineage (NCBI taxonomy): Eukaryota > Metazoa > Chordata > Amphibia > Anura > Myobatrachidae > Taudactylus > Taudactylus pleione. The sequence goes on along the minus strand of JAUIMM010001118.1, from coordinate 41,702 downwards.
ACCACATAACTGACCCTGAGGATGACAGGTCAGCACATCCCTGTCCCCACCACAAAACTGACCCTAAGGATGACAGGTCAGCACATCCCTGTCCCCACCACATAACTGACCCTAAGGGTGACAGGTCAGCACATCCCTGTCCTCACCACATAACTGACCCTAAGGATGACAGGTCAGGACATCCCTGTCCTCACCACATAACTGACCCTAAGGATGACAGGTCAGCGCATCCCTGTCCCCCATCACATAACTGACCCTAAAGGTGACAGGTCAGCGCATCCCTGTCCTCACCACATAACTGACCCTAAGGATGACAGGTCAGCACATCCCTGTCCCCTTCACATAACTGACCCTAAGGGTGACAGGTCAGAACATCCCTGTGCTCACCACATAACTGACCCTGAGGAAGACAGGTCAGCACATCCCTGTCCCCACCACATAACTGACCCTGAGGATGACAGGTCAGCAAATCCCTGTCCTCACCACATAAGTGACCATAAGGGTGAAAGGTATCACATCCCTGTCCTCACCACATAACTGACCCTATGGATGAGAGATCAGCACATCCCTGTCCCCACCACATAACTGACCCTAAGGGTGACAGGTCAGCACATCCCTGTCCCCACCACATAACTGACCCTAAGGATGACAGATCAGCACATCCCTGTCCCCACCACATAACTGACCCTGAGGACATAACTGACCCTGAGCACATCCCTGTCCCCACCACATAACTGACCTGATGACAGGTCAGCACATCCCTTTCCTCACCACATAAGTGACCATAAGTGTGACAGGTTAGCACATCCCTGTCCCCACCACATAACTGACCCTGAGGATGACAGGTCAGCACATCCCTGTCCTCACCACATAACTGACCCTGAGGATGACAGGTCAGCACATCCCTGTCCCCATCACATAACTGACCCTAAGGATGACAGGTCAGCACATCCCCGTCCCCACCACATAACTGACACTAAAGATGACATGTCAGCACATCCCTGTCCCCACCACATAACTGACCCTAAGGGTTACAGGTCAGCACATCCCTGTCCTCACCACATAACTGACCCTAAGGGTGACAGGTCAGCACATCCCTGTCCTCACCACATAACTGACCCTAAGGGTGACAGGTCAGCACATCCCTGTCCTCACCACATAACTGACCCTGAGGATGACAGGTCAGCACATCCCTGTCCGCATCACATAACTGACCCTAAGAATGACAGGTCAGCACATCCCTGTCCTCAAGACGTAACTGACCCTGAGGATGACAGGTCAGCACATCCCTGTCCTCACCACATAACTGACCCTAAGGATGACAGGTCAGCACATCCCTGTCCTCACCACATAACTGACCCTGAGGATGACAGGTCAGCACATCCCTGTCCTCACCACATAACTGACCCTGAGGATGACAGGTCAGCACATCCCTGTCCTCACCACATAACTGACCCTGAGGATGACAGGTCAGCACATCCCTGTCCTCACCACATAACTGACCCTGAGGATGACAGGTCAGCACTATTTACTTCACTTTACTACATTTCTGAATTTCTCAATAACAAACGTATGGCTTAGGGGTGCTGTGAAAACAAAGCCGATTCTCTAGGGTGCTGTAATTCAATAAAAGTTTGAGAACCACTGCTCTAGGGGGAGAGTTAGGCACTAAGTAGGGAGGATGTAAGGGGGAGGTTAGGTTTAGGCAGCTGGGAGGGAGGGTTAGAGAGAGGGATAGGATACTGACCAATAGGTGTCTATGCCGGCGTTGGGATTCTGAGCATACCCAACCCCTATATATCATCTATCGCATATGTATCTGTGTTATATATACAGTATATCTCATATGTAATATCTATCTCATCTGTCTACAGTGGTGCTTGAAAGTTTGTAAACTCTTCAGAATTTTCTATATTTCTGCTATAATTCGGCCTAAAACTACCTTAGATTTTCACACTAGTCCTAAAAGTAGATAAAGAACCAAATGCAAAGTAATGAGACAAAAAAATTAGACGTGCTCATTTTTTGTAATTTAGGAAATAAAAATGTATGTAATATATCATGCATATAATGTGAGTTTATTTAACTTTTAAAAAAGAATACTTTCTTTTTAAAGTGAATGACATATGCTGAACTTTAGACCTTTTCCTTCTCTGATTTTATCCCTCTGTCCAAAAAAAGGGGTCTTTTTGGGTTTTATGTGTGTTATATGTTTTTATTTTCTCTTTTTTTATCACTGTGTATTTGGTATTTATTAAATTGGCAAATTATTTATTCATAAGCACTTTCATTTTTTAACCACAGTATTGGTTTGAATATTTATATGATTTATGCACTTTATAAACCAGTCGCTCTACAGTCAACTCGTATATATATATATGACACTAAATGATATGGTATACTACATTTAGCAAATGGTGATACAATACTTGGAAAAGGGGAAACCAGCATACTGAGAACGAGATAACGGACAACAGATTTCTATGGTTGTAAATATCACCAATGCTTTTTGTGGTGTTTGAACAAACCTCTAATCTAATACTACACCACATTTATACTATTAGGAGACTTATCAGTGACCACTCACCTTATATGTCGCAGGTTTTTCCCTGTTGACAAAAGAACATGTAATAATTAGTATAACATACCGTACTAACGGGGATTTTGTTTTTGAAATACACAACACTTATTGTTACCCAGAAACCTGATCACCAGGAGTGGTCTTTTTGGAATCACCTACTGCCATAATAACCACTGTGTCTAGTGCAATATATAAATAGGATCCATAATATTGCCCGTAATGTTTTTGCCTTTTTATGTTATAGTCATCCTTTTCCCACACCGAGGCTCTCTATACCATAACAATAGACGCCTATTAGGTGTCTGTAACTGATATAATAGTATAGGGAATAGGAATGACTGTACTCATATATGTCTATTATTCAACTGTATTGTGATTCAGGTCTACCAAAAGAGAGATATTGTAAACTGATATAATAAAAGTTATATTTTAATTTCATCATTATACTTGATAAGAGTGCCCCAAGAAGAGTCCATCTTCATTATCGTCTGTAAATATTCATGATTTGAAGAGGTTGACAGCAAGGACACTCGCTATCTCGTCTGCTCGCAGAGTCTCTCGGATTTGGCAGTGCTTTCATGCCGCTCCCCCTTTTTGATTTTTCACCAGGACAAGGCTGTTCTCCGTACAAGGGAGGGTCACCTTCCTATAGCAGTGTCCTGTTTTCATGTGAATGAAGAAATTGTGGTTCCAGCTTTTCAGTCTTCAGACCTCTCTGTAGGTGAAGCCTCCCTGGATGTAGTTCACGCTCTCCGTATTTATGTGGAGCGTACAAACTCTGTTAGAAAATCAGATGGTCTTTTTGTATTGTACGGTTTTCACAAACGAGGATGGCCAGCTTATAAGTAGAACCTGTCTCGATAATTACGTATGACTATATCTCAGGTGTACACACAGGCTGATCTCCCTGTCCCAAGCACGATGACAGCACATTCTACTCGGTCTGCAGGGCCATCATGGGCATTTAGTCGTGGTGCCTCTGCTGACCAGCTGTGTAAGGCAGCCACGTGGTCTTCTGTGCACACTTTTCTTAGGTTCTATGCCTATGATACTTTTGTCTCTCAGGATGCTTCCTTTGGGTGATGAGTTCTCCTTTATGGTCAGGAGCGTCCCCCACCCTAGGGGAACTGCTTTAGAACATCCCCATGGTATCCATGTGGATCCCTATGGACCCCGAAGAAGAAATATAGAGTTATGGTAGACTTACCTAGATAACTCCTATTCTTCGAGGTCCATAGGGTCCACCGGGCACCCACCCTGAAGCACCTGGCTTCATTGAGTGTTTTTTCTTTAGGTCACAGTTTCATTAATTTCTGTCTGAGTGTTTCTGGTGTACAATTGTTTTTCCTTCTCCTGCCTTTAGGCTTGCTAACTAAACTAAAGTCTTATGGCTAGGGGCGGGGTATATATGGAGGAGGACATGGGCCATTCTGGGAGCTAAAGTTTTTAACTGTTTGGTGCCTGGTCTTCCAACCATAATAATCCCCATTGGTATCCCTGTGGACCCTATGGACCATGAAGAAAAGGAGTTATCTAGGTAAGCCTACCATACCTCTATCTATATATCTCATATCTATCTTTTAAATCTTTCTATCTAATCTATCTCATATCTTTCTGTCTATCTCAAATCTATCTCCGATCTGTCTATCTCATATCTATCTAAATATCTCACATATATCTATCTCTTATCTATTTGTCTCCTATCTATCTCATATCTATCTCATATCTATGTATCTATCTCATATCTGTCTATATCATATCTCCTATCTATCTCATATATTTCTGTCTATCTCATATCTATCTATCTCATATCCATCTACATATATCTATATATCTCATATCTATCTATTTCATATCTATCTCATATATATCTATCTACCTATCAGATATATCATATATATCTATTTCACATATATCTATCTCTAATCAATCTAATATCTATGTCATATCGATCTATCTCTAATCTATCTAATATCTATCTCATATATATCTCATATCCATCTACATATTTTATATCTATCTATCTTATATCTATCTACCTATCTAATATCTACCTATCTATCATATATACTGTAAATCATATCTACCTATCTATCTCATATATATCTCATATTAATCTACATATTTTATATCTCATATCTATCTACCTATCTATCATATATATATCTATCTCACATCTATCTATTTCATATATATCTATCTATTTCATATCTACCTATCTATCATATATCTATTATTTCATATCAATCTCATCTATCTAATATATATCAATCTCATCCATCTACATATTTCATATCTATCTATCTCATAACTATCTATTTCATATCTACCTATCTAATATCTATCTCATATCTATCTGTCTCATACTGTATCTATCTCATATCTATCATATCTATAAACCTATCTATCTCATATCTATATCTATCTATCTGTCTTATCTATCTCATATCTATCTATCTCATATCATCTACATATTTCATATCTATCTAATATATATCTATTTCATATCTATCTATATATATCTACTTATCTATATATCTATCTCATATCTATCTCATATCTATATCTCATATATATATCTATCTATCTCATATCAATCTTTCTATCTCATATATATCTTCTATCTATCTCATATCTATCTATTTCATATCTATCTCATATCTTTCTGTCTATCTCATATCTATCTGTATATTTCATATCTCATATATCTACCTATCTATTTTATATATATCTACCTATCTCACATCTATCTCATATCTATATCATATCCATCTACATATAACATATCTATCTCATATTTATCTATCTCATATCTAACTATCTCATCTATCTATCTATCTCATATATATCTATCTATCTCATATCAAACTATCTCATATATATCTATCTATCTCATATATATCTATCTCATATCTAACTATCTCATCTATCTATCTCATATATATCTATCTATCTCATCTCATATCTATCTCATATCTAACTATCTCATCTATCTATCTATCTATCTCATATATATCTATCTATCTCATATCTAACTATCTCATCTATCTATCTATCTCATATCTTTCTATCTCATCTATCTATCTATCTCATATATATCTATCTCATATCTAACTATATCATCTATCTATCCCATATATATCTATCTCATATCTATCTCATATCAATCTATCTCATATCTATCTCATATCTATCTATCTCATATCTATCTATCTATCTCATATATATCTATCTATCTCATATCTAACTATCTCATCTATCTATCTCATATACATCTATCTATCTATCTCATATCTAACTATCTCATATCTATCTCATATATATCGATCTCATATCTAACTATCTCATATCTATCTCATATATATCTATCTATCTCATATCTAACTATCTCATCTATCTATCTCATATATATCTATCTATCTCATATCTAACTATCTCATATATATCTCATATATATCTATCTATCTCATATCTAACTATCTCATCTATCTATCTATCTATCTCATATCTAACTATCTCATCTATCTATCTATCTATCTCATATCTAACTATCTCATCTATCTATCTATCTATCTATCTCATATCTAACTATCTCATCTCATCTATCTATCTATCTATCTCTCATATCTAACTATCTCATCTATCTATCTCATATATATCTATCTCATATATATCTATCTATCTCATATCTAACTATCTCATATCTATCTCATATATATCTATCTCACATATCTATCTCATATATATCTATCTATCTCATATATATCTATCTATCTCATATCTAACTATCTCATCTATCTATCTCATATATATCTATCTATCTCATATCTAACTATCTCATATCTGTCTCATATATATCTATCTATCTCATATCTATCTATCTATCTATCTCATATCTAACTATCTCATCTATCTATCTATCTATCTATCTATCTATCTATCTATCTATCTCATCTATCTATCTCATATATATCTATCTCATATCTAACTATCTCATCTATCTATCTCATATATATCTATCTATCTCATATCTAACTATCTCATATCTATCTCATATATATCTATCTCATATATCTATCTCATATATATCTATCTATCTATCTATCTCATATCTATCTATCTATCTCATATCTAACTATCTCATATATCTATCTCATATATATCTATCTATCTAATATCTATCTATCTATCTCATATCTAACTATCTCATCTATCTATCTATCTCATATCTTTCTATCTCATCTATCTATCTATCTCATATATATCTATCTCATATCTAACTATCTCATCTATCTATCTCATATATATCTATCTATCTCATCTCATATCTATCTATATATATATCTATCTCATATCTAACTATCTCATCTATCTATCTCATATATATCTATCTATCTCATATCTATCTATCTATCTCATATCTATATATCTCATCTATCTATCTCATATATATCTATCTCATCTCATATCTATCTATCTCATATATATCTATCTATCTCATCTCATATCTATCTATCTCTTATCTATCTATCTCATATATATCTAACTATCTCATATCTAACTATCTCATATATCTATCTCATATATATCTATCTCATATCTATCTATCTCATATATATCTATCTATCTCATATCTAACTATCTCATCTATCTATCTATCTCATATCTTTCTATCTCATCTATCTATCTATCTAATATATATCTAACTCATATCTAACTATCTCATCTATCTATCTCATATATATCTATCTATCTCACCTCATATCTATCTATATATATCTATCTATCTCATATCTAACTATCTCATCTACCTATCTCATATATAGCTATCTATCTCATATCTAACTATCTCATATCTATCTCATATATATCTATCTCATATCTAACTATCTCATATCTATCTCATATATATCTATCTATCTCATATCTAACTATCTCATCTATCTATCTATCTATCTCATATCTAACTATCTCATATCTAACTATCTCATATATCTATCTCATATATATCTATCTATCTATCTCATATCTATCTATCTATCTCATATATATCTATCTATCTATCTCATATCTAACTATCTCATCTATCTATCTATCTCATATCTATCTATCTCATATCTAACTATCTCATATCTATCTCATATATATCTATCTCATATCTAACTATCTCATATCTATCTCATATATATCTATCTATCTCATATCTAACTATCTCATCTATCTATCTATCTATCTCATATCTAACTATCTCATATATCTATCTCATATATATCTATCTATCTATCACATATCTATCTATCTATCTCATATATATCTATCTATCTATCTCATATCTAACTATCACATCTATCTATCTATCTATCTATCTATCTCATATCTAACTATCTCATATCTAACTATCTCATCTATCTATCTCATATATATCTATCTATCTCATATCTAACTATTTCATCTATCTATCTATCTATCTCATATCTAACTATCTCATATCTAACTATCTCATATATCTATCTATCTATCTATCTCATATATATCTATCTCATATCTAACTATCTCATATATCTATCTCATATATCTATCTCATATCTATCTATCTATCTCATATCTATCTATCTCATATATATCTATCTATCTCATATCTAACTATCTCATCTATCTATCTATCTCATCTATCTATCTCATATATATCTCATATCTAACTATCTCATCTATCTATCTCATATATATCTATCTATCTCATCTCATATCTATCTATCTCATATATATCTATCTATCTCATCTCATATCTATCTATCTCATATCTATCTATCTCATATATATCTATCTATCTCATATCTAACTATCTCATCTATCTATCTCATATATATCTATCTCATATATATCTATCTATCTCATATCTATCTCATATCTATCTCATATATATCTATCTCATATCTAACTATCTCATATCTATCTCATATATATCTATCTATCTCATATCTAACTATCTCATCTATCTATCTCATATCTATCTATCTATCTCATATCTAACTATCTCATCTATCTATCTATCTATCTATCTGTCTCATATCTAACTATCTCATCTATCTATCTCATATATATCTATCTATCTCATATCTAACTATCTCATATCTATCTCATATATATCTATCTATCTATCTATCTCATATCTAACTATCTCATCTATCTATCTATCTATCTATCTATCTATCTCATATCTAACTATCTCATCTCATCTATCTATCTATCTATCTCATATCTAACTATCTCATATCTAACTATCTCATATATCTATCTCATATATATCTATCTATCTATCTCATATATATCTATCTATCTCATATCTAACTATCTCATCTATCTATCTCATCTATCTATCTATCTCATATCTTTCTATCTCATCTATCTATCTATCTCATATATATCTATCTCATATCTAACTATCTCATCTATCTATCTCATATATATCTATCTATCTCATCTCATATCTATCTATATATATATCTATCTCATATCTAACTATCTCATCTATCTATCTCATATATATCTATCTATCTCATATCTATCTATCTATCTCATATCTATATATCTCATCTATCTATCTCATATATATCTATCTATCTCATCTCATATCTATCTATCTCATATATATCTATCTATCTCATCTCATATCTATCTATCTCTTATCTATCTATCTCATATATATCTAACTATCTCATATCTAACTATCTCATATATCTATCTCATATATATCTATCTCATATCTATCTATCTCATATATATCGATCTATCTCATATCTAACTATCTCATCTATCTATCTATCTCATATCTTTCTATCTCATCTATCTATCTATCTCATATATATCTATCTCATATCTAACTATCTCATCTATCTATCTCATATATATCTATCTATCTCATCTCATATCTATCTATATATATCTATCTATCTCATATCTAACTATCTCATCTACCTATCTCATATATATCTATCTATCTCATATCTAACTATCTCATATCTATCTCATATATATCTATCTCATATCTAACTATCTCATATCTATCTCATATATATCTATCTATCTCATATCTAACTATCTCATCTATCTATCTATCTATCTATCTCATATCTAACTATCTCATATATCTATCTCATATATATCTATCTATCTATATCATATCTATCTATCTATCTCATATATATCTATCTATCTATCCCATATCTAACTATCTCATCTATCTATCTATCTATCTCATATCTAACTATCTCATATCTAACTATCTCATCTATCTATCTCATATATATCTATCTATCTCATATCTAACTATCTCATCTATCTATCTATCTATCTCATATCTAACTATCTCATATATCTATCTCATATATATCTATCTATCTATCTCATATCTATCTATCTATCTCATATATATCTATCTATCTCATATCTAACTATCTCATCTATCTATCTATCTATCTCATATCTAACTATCTCATATCTAACTATCTCATATATCTATCTCATATCTATCTATCTATCTCATATCTATCTATCTCATATATATCTATCTATCTCATATCTAACTATCTCATCTATCTATCTATCTCTTATCTTTCTATCTCATCTATCTATCTCATATATATCTATCTCATATCTAACTATCTCATCTATCTATCTCATATATATCTATCTATCTCATCTCATATCTATCTATCTCATATATATCTATCTATCTCATCTCATATCTATCTATCTCATATCTATCTATCTCATATATTTCTATCTATCTCATATCTAACTATCTCATCTATCTATCTATCTCATATCTTTCTATCTCATCTATCTACCTATCTCATATATATCTATCTCATATCTAACTATCTCATCTATCTATCTCATATATATCTATCTATCTCATATCTAACTATCTCATCTATCTATCTCATATATATCTATCTATCTCATATCTAACTATCTCATATCTATCTCATATATATCTATCTCATATCTAACTATCTCATATCTATCTCATATACATCTATCTATCTCATATCTAACTATCTCATCTATCTATCTATCTCATATCTAACTATCTCATATCTAACTATCTCATATATCTATCTCATATATATCTATCTATCTATCACATATCTATCTATCTATCTATCTATCTCATATATATCTATCTATCTATCTCATATCTAACTATCTCATCTATCTATCTATCTATCTCATATCTAACTATCTCATCTATCTATCTCATATATATCTATCTATCTCATATCTAACTATCTCATCTATCTATCTATCTATCTATCTATCTCATATCTAACTATCTCATATCTAACTATCTCATATATCTATCTCATATATATCTATCTATCTATCTCATATATATCTATCTCATATCTAACTATCTCATATCTAACTATCTCATATATCTATCTCATATATCTATCTCATATCTATCTATCTATCTCATATCTATCTATCTCATCTATCTATCTATCTCATCTATCTATCTCATATATATCTCATATCTAACTATCTCATCTATCTATCTCATATATATCTATCTATCTCATCTCATATCTATCTATCTCATTTATATATATCTATCTCATCTCATATCTATCTATCTCATATCTATCTATCTCATATATATCTATCTATCTCATATCTAACTATCTCATCTATCTATCTCATGTATATCTATCTATCTCATCTCATATCTATCTATATATATCTATCTATCTCATATCTAACTATCTCATCTATCTATCTCATATATATCTATCTATCTCATATCTAACTATCTCATATCTATCTCATATATATCTATCTCATATCTAACTATCTCATATCTATCTCATATATATCTATCTATCTCATATCTAACTATCTCATCTATCTATCTATCTATCTCATATCTAACTATCTCATCTCATCTATCTATCTCATATCTAACTATCTCATCTATCTATCTCATATATATCTATCTATCTCATATCTAACTATCTCATATATCTATCTCATATATATCTATCTATCTATCTCATATCTAACTATCTCATCTATCTATCTATCTATCTATCTATCTAATATCTAACTATCTCATCTCATCTATCTATCTATCTATCTATCTATCTATCTATCTATCATATCTAACTATCTCATCTATCTATCTGTCTATCTATCTCATATCTAACTATCTCATCTATCTATCTCATATATATCTATCTATCTCATATCTAACTATCTCATCTATCTATCTCATATATATCTATCTCTCATATCTAACTATCTCATCTCATCTATCTCATATCTATCTATCTATCTATCTATCTCATATCTAACTATCTCATATATCTATCTATCTATCTATCTCATATCTAACTATCTCTTCTCATCTATCTATCTTTCTATCTATCTATCTCATATCTAACTATCTCATCTATCTACTCATATATATCTATCTATCTATCTCATATCTAACTATCTCATCTATCTATCTATCTATCTCATATCTAACTATCTCATCTATCTATCTCATATATATCTATCTCATATCTAACTATCTCATCTATCTATCTATCTATCTATCTCATATCTAACTATCTCATCTCATCTATCTCATATCTATCTATCTCATATCTATCTATCTCATATCTATCTATCTCTTATATATATCTATCTCATATCTATCTCATATATATCTATCTATCTCATATATATCTATCTATCTCATATCTAGCTATCTCATATCTAACTATCTCATCTATCTATCTATCTTATATCTAACTATCTCATATCTATCTCATATATATCTATCTCATATCTATCTCATATATATCTATCTATCTCATATCTATCTATCTATCTGTCTATCTATCTCATATCTAACTAACTCATCTATCTATCTCATATATATCTATCTATCTATCTCATATCTAACTATCTCATCTATCTATCTCATATATATCTATCTCTCATATCTAACTATCTCATCTCATCTATCTCATATCTATCTATCTATCTCATATCTAACTATCTCATATATCTATCTATCTATCTCATATCTAACTATCTCTTCTCATCTATCTATCTTTCTATCTATCTATCTATCTCATATCTAACTATCTCATCTATCTACTCATATATATCTATCTATCTATCTCATATCTAACTATCTCATCTATCTATCTATCTATCTCATATCTAACTATCTCATCTATCTATCTCATATATATCTATCTATCTATCTCATATCTAACTATCTCATCTATCTATCTATCTATCTATCTATCTCATATCTAACTATCTCATCTCATCTATCTCATATCTATCTATCTCTTATATATATCTATCTCATATCTATCTCATATATATCTATCTATCTCATATATATCTATCTATCTCATATCTATCTATCTCATATCTAACTATCTCATATATATCTATCTATCTCATATCTAACTATCTCATATATATCTATCTCATATATCTATCTCATATATATCTATCTATCTATCTCATATCTAACTATCTCATCTATCTATCTATCTATCTATCTCATATCTAACTATCTCATCTCATCTATCTATCTATCTATCTCATATCTAACTATCTCATCTATCTATCTATCTATCTATCTATCTGTCTATCTATCTCATATCTAACTATCTCTTCTATCTATCTCATATATATCTATCTATCTATCTCATATCTAACTATCTCATCTATCTATCTCATATATATCTATCTCTCATATCTAACTATCTCATCTCATCTATCTCATATCTATCTATCTATCTCATATCTAACTATCTCATATATCTATCTATCTATCTCATATCTAACTATCTCTTCTCATCTATCTATCTTTCTATCTATCTATCTCATATCTAACTATCTCATCTATCTACTCATATATATCTATCTATCTATCTCATATCTAACTATCTCATCTATCTATCTATCTCATATCTAACTATCTCATCTCATCTATCTCATATCTATCTATCTCTTATATATATCTATCTCATATCTATCTCATATCTATCTCATATATATCTATCTATCTCATATATATCTATCCATCTCATAAGTAACTATCTCATATATCTATCTCATATCTAACTATCTCTTCTCATCTATCTATCTTTCTATCTATCTATCTCATATCTAACTATCTCATCTATCTACTCATATATATCTATCTATCTATCTCATATCTAACTATCTCATCTATCTACTCATATATATCTATCTATCTATCTCATATCTAACTATCTCATCTATCTATCTCATATCTAACTATCTCATCTATCTATCTCATATATATCTATCTATCTATCTCATATCTATCTCATCTATCTATCTATCTATCTATCTCATATCTAACTATCTCATCTCATCTATCTCATATCTATCTATCTCATATCTATCTATCTCTTATATATATCTATCTCATATCTATCTCATATATATCTATCTATCTCATATATATCTATCTATCTCATATCTAACTATCTCATATCTAACTATCTCATCTATCTATCTATCTCATATCTATCTATCTCATCTATCTATCTATCTCATATCTAACTATCTCATCTATCTATCTATCTATCTATCTATCTCATATATATCTATCTATCTCATATCTATCTATCTATCTCATATCTAACTATCTCATCTATCTATCTATCTATCTATCTCATATCTAACTATCTCATCTCATCTATCTATCTATCTATCTATCTATCTCTCATATCTAACTATCTCATCTATCTATCTCATATATATCTATCTCATATATCTATCTCATATATATCTATCTATCTCATATCTAACTATCTCATCTATCTATCTATCTATCTATCTATCTCATATCTAACTATCTCATCTCATCTATCTATCTATCTATCTCATATCTAACTATCTCATCTATCTATCTATCTATCTCATATCTAACTATCTCATCTATCTATCTCATATATATCTATCTATCTATCTATCTCATATCTAACTATCTCATCTATCTATCTCATATATATCTATCTCTCATATCTAACTATCTCATCTCATCTATCTCATGTCTATCTATCTATCTCATATCTAACTATCTCATATATCTATCTATCTATCTATCTATCTATCTCATATCTAACTATCTCATCTCATCTATCTATCTATCTATCTCATATCTAACTATCTCATCTACTCATATATATCTATCTATCTATCTCATATCTAACTATCTCATATATCTATCTCATATATATCTATCTATCTCATATCTATCTATCTATCTCATATATATCTATCTATCTCATATCTAACTATCTCATCTATCTATCTATCTCATATCTAACTATCTCATATCTAACTATCTCATATATCTATCTCATATCTATCTATCTATCTCATATCTATCTATCTATCTCATATATATCTATCTATCTCATATCTAACTATCTCATCTATCTATCTATCTCATATCTTTCTATCTCATCTATCTATCTCATATATATCTATCTCATATCTAACTATCTCATCTATCTCATATATATCTATCTATCTCATCTCATATCTATCTATCTCATATATATCTATCTCATCTCATATCTATCTATCTCATATCTATCTATCTCATATATTTCTATCTATCTCATATCTAACTATCTCATCTATCTATCTATCTCATATCTTTCTATCTCATCTATCTATCTATCTCATATATATCTATCTCATATCTAACTATCTCATCTATCTATCTCATATATATCTATCTATCTCATCTCATATCTATCTATATATATCTATCTATCTCATATCTAACTATCTCATCTATCTATCTCATATATATCTATCTATCTCATATCTAACTATCTCATATCTATCTCATATATATCTATCTCATATCTAACTATCTCATATCTATCTCATATATATCTATCTATCTCATATCTAACTATCTAATCTATCTATCTATCTCATATCTAACTATCTCATATCTAACTATCTCATATATCTATCTCATATATATCTATCTATCTATCTCATATCTATCTATCTCATATATATCTATCTATCTATCTCATATCTAACTATCTCATCTATCTATCTATCTATCTCATATCTAACTATCTCATATCTAACTATCTCATCTATCTATCTCATATATATCTATCTATCTCATATCTAACTATCTCATCTATCTATCTATCTATCTATCTCATATCTAACTATCTCATATCTAACTATCTCATATATCTATCTCATATATATCTATCTATCTATCTCATATCTATCTATCTCATATCTAACTATCTCATATCTAACTATCTCATATATCTATCTCATATATCTATCTCATATCTATCTATCTCATATCTATCTATCTATCTCATATATATCTAACTATCTCATATCTTTCTATCTCATATCTTTCTATCTCATCTATCTATCTCATATATATCTCATATCTAACTATCTCATCTATCTATCTCATATATATCTATCTATCTCATCTCATATCTATCTATCTCATATATATCTATCTATCTCATCTCATATCTATCTATCTCATATCTATCTATCTCATATATATCTATCTATCTCATATCTAACTATCTCATCTATCTATCTCATATATATCTATCTATCTCATCTCATATCTATCTATATATATCTATCTATCTCATATCTAACTATCTCATCTATCTATCTCATATATATCTATCTCATATATATCTATCTCATATCTAACTATCTCATATCTATCTCATATCTATCTCATATATATCTATCTCATATCTAACTATCTCATATCTATCTCATATATATCTATCTCATATCTATCTCATATATATCTATCTATCTCATATCTAACTATCTCATCTATCTATCTATCTATCTCATATCTAACTATCTCATCTATCTATCTCATATATATCTATCTATCTCATATCTAACTATCTCATCTATCTATCTATCTATCTCATATCTAACTATCTCATCTATCTATCTATCTATCTCATATCTAACTATCTCATCTCATCTATCTATCTATCTATCTCATATCTAACTATCTCATCTATCTATCTCATATATATCTATCTATCTCATATCTAACTATCTCATATCTATCTCATATATATCTATCTCATATATATCTATCTATCTATCTCATATCTAACTATCTCATCTATCTATCTATCTATCTCATATCTAACTATCTCATCTCATCTATCTATCTATCTATCTCATATCTAACTATCTCATCTATCTATCTATCTGTCTATCTATCTCATATCTAACTATCTCATCTATCTATCTCATATATATCTATCTATCTCATATCTAACTATCTCATCTATCTATCTCATATATATCTATCTCTCATATCTAACTATCTCATCTCATCTATCTCATATCTATCTATCTATCTCATATCTAACTATCTCATATATCTATCTATCTATCTATCTATCTCATATCTAACTATCTCTTCTCATCTATCTATCTTTCTATCTATCTATCTCATATCTAACTATCTCATCTATCTACTCATATATATCTATCTATCTATCTCATATCTAACTATCTCATCTATCTATCTATCTATCTCATATCTAACTATCTCATCTATCTATCTCATATATATCTATCTATCTATCTCATATCTAACTATCTCATCTATCTATCTATCTATCTATCTCATATCTAACTATCTCATCTCATCTATCTCATATCTATCTATCTCATATCTATCTATCTCTTATATATATCTATCTCATATATATCTCATATCTATCTCATATATATCTATCTATCTCATATATATCTATCTATCTCATATCTATCTATCTCATATCTAACTATCTCATCTATCTATCTCATATCTATCTATCTCATATATCTATCTCATATATATCTATCTATCTATCTCATATCTAACTATCTCATCTATCTATCTATCTATATATCTCATATCTAACTATCTCATCTATCTATCTCATATATATCTATCTATCTCATCTCATATCTATCTATCTCATATATATCTATCTATCTCATCTCATATCTAACTATCTCATCTATCTATCTCATATATATCTATCTATCTCATCTCATATCTATCTATATATATCTATCTATCTCATATCTAACTATCTCATCTATCTATCTCATATATATCTATCTCATATATATCTATCTCATATCTAACTATCTCATATCTATCTCATATATATCTATCTCATATCTAACTATCTCATATCTATCTCATATATATCTATCTATCTCATATCTAACTATCTCATCTATCTATCTCATATATATCTATCTATCTCATATCTATCTCATATATATCTATCTATCTCATATCTAACTATCTCATCTATCTATCTATCTATCTCATATCTAACTATCTCATCTATCTATCTCATATATATCTATCTATCTCATATCTAACTATCTCATCTATCTATCTATCTATCTATCTCATATCTAACTATCTCATCTATCTATCTATCTATCTCATATCTAACTATCTCATCTCATCTATCTATCTATCTATCTATCTCATATCTAACTATCTCATCTATCTATCTCATATATATCTATCTATCTCATATCTATCTCATATATATCTATCTCATATATCTATCTCATATATATCTATCTATCTATCTATCTCATATCTAACTATCTCATCTATCTATCTATCTCATATCTAACTATCTCATCTCATCTATCTATCTATCTATCTATCTCATATCTAACTATCTCATCTATCTATCTATCTATCTGTCTATCTATCTCATATCTAACTATCTCATCTATCTATCTCATATATATCTATCTATCTATCTCATATCTAACTATCTCATCTATCTATCTCATATATATCTATCTCTCATATCTAACTATCTCATCTCATCTATCTCATATCTATCTATCTATCTCATATCTAACTATCTCATATATCTATCTATCTATCTCATATCTAACTATCTCTTCTCATCTATCTATCTTTCTATCTATCTATCTCATATCTAACTATCTCGTCTATCTACTCATATATATCTATCTATCTATCTCATATCTAACTATCTCATCTATCTATCTATCTATCTCATATCTAACTATCTCATCTATCTATCTCATATATATCTATCTATCTATCTCATATCTAACTATCTCATCTATCTATCTATCTCATATCTAACTATCTCATCTCATCTATCTCATATCTATCTATCTCATATCTATCTATCTCTTATATATATCTATCTCATATCTATCTCATATATATCTATCTATCTCATATCTATCTATCTCATATCTAACTATCTCATATATATCTATCTATCTCATATCTAACTATCTCATATCTATCTCATATATATCTATCTCATATATATCTATCTATCTCATATCTAACTATCTCATCTATCTCATATATATCTATCTATCTCATCTCATATCTATCTATCTCATATATATCTATCTCATCTCATATCTATCTATCTCATATCTATCTATCTCATATATTTCTATCTATCTCATATCTAACTATCTCATCTATCTATCTATCTCATATCTTTCTATC
>JAUIMM010001118.1:0-12500 GCA_031769625.1 Taudactylus pleione | reverse complement strand
AACTATCTCATATATCTATCTATCTATCTATCTCATATCTAACTATCTCATCTCATCTATCTATCTATCTATCTCATATCTAACTATCTCATCTATCTACTCATATATATCTATCTATCTATCTATCTCATATCTAACTATCTCATCTATCTATCTATCTCATATCTAACTATCTCATCTATCTATCTATCTCATATCTAACTATCTCATCTATCTATCTCATATATATCTATCTATCTCATATCTAACTATCTCATCTATCTATCTATCTATCTAACTATCTCATATATCTATCTCATATATATATATCTATCTATCTCATATCTAACTATCTCATCTATGTATCTATCTATCTATCTCATATCTAACTATCTCATCTCATCTATCTCATATATATCTATCTCATATCTATCTATCTCATATCTATCTATCTCTTATATATATCTATCTCATATCTATCTCATATATATCTATCTATCTCATATCTAACTATCTCATCTATCTATCTATCTCATATATATCTATCTATCTATCTCATATCTAACTATCTCATCTATCTATCTATCTCATATCTAACTATCTCATCTATCTATCTATCTCATATATATCTATCTATCTCATATCTAACTATCTCATCTATCTATCTATCTCATATATATCTATCTCATATCTAACTATCTCATCTATCTATCTATCTCATATATATCTATCTATCTCATCTCATATCTAACTATCTCATATCTATCTATCTCATATATATATCTATCTATCTCATATCTAACTATCTCATCTATCTATCTCATATATATCTATCTCATATATATCTATCTATCTCATATCTAACTATCTCATATCTATCTCATATATATCTATCTAATATCTAACTATCTCATATCTATCTCATATATATCTATCTATCTCATATCTAACTATCTCATCTATCTATCTCATATATATCTATCTATCTCATATCTAACTATCTCATCTATCTATCTCATATATCTATCTATCTCTTATATCTAACTATCTCATATCTATCTCATATATATCTATCTATCTCATATCTAACTATCTCATCTATCTATCTCTTATATATCTATCTCTCATATCTAACTATCTCATATCTATCTCATATATATCTATCTCATATCTATCTCATATATATCTATCTATCTCATATATATATCTCATATCTAACTATCTCATATCTATCTCATATATATCTATCTATCTCATATCTAACTATCTCATCTATCTATCTCATATATATCTATCTATCTCATATCTAACTATCTCATCTATCTATCTCTTATATCTAACTATCTCATATCTATCTCATATATATCTATCTATCTCATATCTAACTATCTCATATATATCTATCTCATATATATCTATCTCTCATATCTAACTATCTCATATCTATCTCATATATATCTATCTCATATCTATCTCATATATATCTATCTCATATATATATCTATCTATCTCATATATATATATCTCATATCTAACTATCTCATATCTATCTCATATATATCTATCTATCTCATATCTAACTATCTCATCTATCTATCTCATGTATATCTATCTATCTCATATCTATCTCATATATATCTATCTATCTCATATCTAACTATCTCATCTATCTATCTATCTATCTATCTCATCTATCTATCTCATATATATATCTATCTATCTCATATATATCTATCTCATATCTAACTAATCTCTTATGAATCTATCTCATATCTATCTGTAACGAAATAAGATGTGTGGTAGAAATGTATTTGCAGCATCTCAGTCTTTGCAGAGATTAATTAACTTTTTAGTCCTTTTGTGTTCCCCTTCCCATCTCCTAGTGTATGTGTGATCATTCTCAGGACACACATTTCCATTAGCAGGTATATTATGTACTGCAAGAATGGCAAGAAATGTCATGTTTAGCCTTTGTCTAGCCCTAGTCCATATGTCTGTTTATTCATAACCAGTAGCGCGGTATAACACCTCCCAGAACAAAAGACCCCCTAAGTTAATTCCCACCTCTCCAGGGGACGCTCAGGTTTTACTCCTCCTTGCATTGGCCTGCTTTTGTGCTTCACAGGAGCCTGGCAGACTACACGGAGCCAACCCAGCAGGTGTTCATCAGGGAAGTAATATCTGTGGGATGTAGGAGTTAAGGGACGCGCACCAATCAGGAAATGGTGCAACCCCCCTGGGTGGTCACAATATCGTGGGAAATTGGAAGGTTTCAAAAGAAGTCACCGAAGGCAACTCCATATGTTAGTCGCTGACTTTGGCTAAGAGGTCTCGCTCTGCTAAGGTGCTAGTGGAACGCATCACCAGTTCTGTGGATTTATACTTTGGAAATTCTGCAAGGACCTATACGCAATTTATTGCTGTGTGTTCTGTGATTAGCTTCTACTGTATGGGGTCCTGGAAACGCTTGGTTGGACCCAGGGACTATCACTGCTGTGTGATCTCTGATAGTTTCTACGTGTGGGGTCCTGGAAACACTTGGTTGGACCTAGGGACTATCACTGCTGTGTGTTCTGTGATTAGCTTCTACTGTATGGGGTCCTGGAAACGCTTGCTTGGACCCAGGGACTATCACTGCTGTGTAATCTCTGATAGTTTCTATGTGTGGGGTATTGGAAACGATTGAGTGGACTTATGCGCTATTCACTGCTGTGTGATCAGTGATAGTTTCTATTGTGGGGACTGAGGGTCTCTAGCTATTTCGTGGAATTGTTCTGGGACATTATACTCTACTGGGACTGCCTCTGTCTGGACTGCTACCTGTTTATTGCCCGTTCACTGGATTTACTGCTTGTCCTGACTTATTATCTGTTGCTGTGTGCTGTGGAAAAATAAACCATCATGTTGGTTTTATCTGCTCGGTGTCTGGGTGATTGAGGGAACCCCGTATCCTCACATTTGGCGGCAGCGACAGTGGGATCATTCAGACACCAGCCTTCCAGCATAAAGTCATAAAATACAGCAGGGAATGGATCCAGAACCACTATGCTACCGATACCTCAAGAAGGGCCAACTGCAGGATCTCTGCCAAACAAAACAGATTGCGTTTTATGCGGAGGACACCAGAGAAATATTAATGGCAACACTAGCTCAGTGGGACAAAGATCATCCAGAGGAGGAGGATGATGTACCGGAGCCAACCGAGGGTCAGAGAACTAGTGCGAATCGATGATGACTATGCATACGATACCCAGTCTGAGAGGACGGGCGCTGGAAGCAGGGCCGGATTAACAATGGGGCTGATGGAGCTACAGCTCCAGGCCCTATAACAGAATAGGCCCACAGCAGCATCTACTGTGTGTGCTGCTGTAGACAGGATTTTTTTTTTCCTTCTACAGCAGCCTGCCAATGCCCGCGCGCCCCCCAGCCCCGAGGAATAAAAGCCTACATCACAGCATAGCCCGGTGAAACCTGATGGTTGCGCAGTGGAAGGCTAGGCTTCTCTAGTCTTCCCAGCGCCGGTAATGCACGTCGCATAGTGACTTGGCGACGCCTACGCGCCGTGTGACGTAACATAGCTGCTGCCCACTATCACCGCGCCCTGAAGCAGCCCCGCTATGTCCACCAGCTGCCCAGCATAGGTTCACCTCAGCAGACACAGCAGTTCCGTGGAGGCATCCTGGCAGCAGCAGGGTGTTTGATCCTCCGAGAGCTGACTGAGATAAGGTGCATGTCAGTCATGCTGGCTTGGCTGCTGCTGCTGATAGTAAATAGTATGTATAATGCAGAGCAGAGCAGACTGAGTTCAGAGTTCAATAATTATATATATATATCTTTTGAGCATACTCTAAATATTTCTGATATATATATATGTGTGTGTGTATATTTATATATATATATATATATTTAATTTTTTTAATTTTATTTGAAGGATATATATAGATTGCGGAAAATTGTTCACTGAGTACAGAAAATCTCACACCAGTCACAAATTTATAAATGCCGATGCCGTCCAGCTTCCTCCAATATGCCCGTTCCAAGGACAACACAGTTCACTACATGCAAAAAACACAGAAGAGCGCACGTGTGAGTAAATTTATAAACAGATATTTACTTTATAAAAACAGCTCACATACATTGGAGATAGTAGTAAAACGTGGTGACGTCCTTTACCAGTCCTGCTGTTAGATGTCCTGCCGGAGGTGCTCTGGCAGTGTAGGGGTAAAGCCGCAATGAGAGTCGTGCTGACAGTCATGGAGACGCCGGCGTGGATGGGTGGCAGAGATCGTATAACTACTATCTCCAATATATGTGAGCTGTTTCTATATAGTAATTATCTGTTTATAAATGTACTCACACGTGCGCTCTTCTGTGTTTTTTGCATATATACATATATATACTGTGTGTGTGTGCATATATATCTATATATGTAGTGTGTGTGTGTATATATATATATATATATATATATATATGTACAGTATATCTCTATATTTGTATGTATAGCTATACATAATATTTATATGTTTATAAATGAGTATCTATATATAATATAAGTGTATATATTATAAATTGAGAGAGCATGTTTGATTTTTTGATGTCTGAAAGGCTTGAGTATGGGATGCCGGCGGTCAAAATCCAGATGCCGGCATCCTGATAGGGTTAGGATACTGTACCTACCCCTAACCCTCCATCCGTGATGCCTAGTGCCTAAACATATCCCTCCCCTCTAAGGACCTAACCCTCCCGCTTGTGCCTAACCCTAACGCTAATCCCCCCCCCATTGGTTACCACTATACTCAGATGGCATAAACCACTCTTTGATTTTCAGGTACAGTATGTTTCAGTTAAAGTATTTTATTAATAAACCATAGTTTTTTTTATTATTATTTATTTTTTGTATAGAATGTGTGTGCTTCATATAAGCAAAGAGGGGAGGGAGATTGAGATGTTTAAATGTAGGTGGGTAGCTATGCCTTCCATGATGCTAGCCACACCCCACAGACCACACCCCCACATCAGTAAGCACACCCCTTGTGGCACAACACAATAGGCCCTTCATAAATTTCAGCTCCAGGCCAATGAGGACCTTAATCTGGCACTGGCTGGAAGCGTGCCAGGCTTTGAGTCCAGAACAGACATTGTCCTATGAGGTGGTCCAGGGGGTGCTGCTTGCCAGATATGCAGTGACTGCTGAATCGTACCGCACCAAGTTCCGGTCGATGTCATGGAAAGGGGATACCTCATTTACAGAGTTTAATAACCTGTTGCGGCAGAACTGTGACAGGTGGCTGGTCGGAAAGCAGGCACGCACTGTAGTGGGGGTTAAAAATTTCTTTATCCTGGAACAGTTGCTTAACAAGACGGCCCCAGAAATTAGAGAGTGGGTGGCGGATCAGAACCCCAACACTCCAGATAAAACAGCACATCTAGCCGACAAGTTCACAACTAACAGGCCCCAGTGGAGAGGAGCCAACCCAGTAGTGAGGTCAGCCCCCGACGGCCCCAACAAGACCAGAATCCCTACCTGGCAACCCAGCGCCTGGCCCCACTACACACCCCAGCTCCGCAAACGGCCAGTGCAAGGCTGTGGGGCCCAGCACTGCCCGAGCCTCGGCGGTGCTACAACTGTCACCAGGTAGGGCATGTGCAATGAGACTGTCTGCGGGGAAGAGGACCATTTCTGGGTGTCCGACCAGCTGTACCCAGGGTAGCTGTGTGCCAGGAAACTACATTTGGGGTGGGGAGGGGAACTGCATTCCTGATGCGCCAGAAGCGGAGGAAGTAGCATACCAAGTGGAGGTGGTAGCAGCTATGGGGAAAGCTACCCCGGATAACATGAAGGCCCACCTACAGCCTGTTAAAATCAATGGGTAAGAGCTGCAAGGATTGAGAGACTCCGGGGCCTCCATTACCCTGGTCCGTCCGGAGTTAATCCCTCCCTGCCAACTATTTTAGAAACAGAAAATTAAAATCTCCATGGCTGGAAGGCAGATCACCGTTATCCCCATGGCCCGGTACACTTGGATTGGGGCCTGGACTCAGGGGAAGTGGAGGTGGGACTTTTGGGTGGGTTACCCACACATGTTATTCTGGGAAATGATCTAGGCAGTGGTTTGGCTAGTTATTTTGTTGGAGCTATCACCCAGAGCCAAGCGCAGTCATTGGCAACAGGACCCTTAGGCCAGCACCGGGGGTTTCAGTAGGATCAATGGCCACAACCCCTGACCTGTCACCTGTGAGTAACACTGAACCAGACTTGTTTGACTGTAAAGGGAATCTGGGGGAGCTAGACAGGGTGGCATTTAGGGAAGCCCAAGGACAGACCCTTCCCTAGCTAGCCTCCGCAGTGCGGCAGAACGGGCAGATTGGGGACCTCAGGGGGATCGCATCCAGTGGGAGGAGGGGAGACTGTACAGGGTGCCTGCAAAAGCAGACCCCTTAGAGCCCGAAGTCCTAAGGAAACAGCTGATTGTTCCCCAGCAGTACCGCACCCGGTTGCTAGCACTTGCCCATGACACTCCCTTAGCAGGCCACTTAGGGGTTCGGAAAACCTGTGCCCGGCTATTACGGCACTTCTTCTGGCCTGGAATAAGCCAGGCAGTAAAACAGTATAGGGAATCCTGTGAGGTATGTCAACGCCTCGGGGGGCCCCCATGTCGAGCTCCCCTACAACCTATGCCTGTCATAAGCGAGCCATTTGAGAGTGGCCATGGACATTGTTGGGCCTTTTAAGAAGCCGAGCTGAACAGGGAAGAAATACATACTGACTGTAGTTGACTATGCGACTAGATAACCTGAGGCAGTGGCCCTGGCATCCATAGATGCTGAGCATATCGCACAGGCTCTCATGGATATCTTTAGCCGTGTAGGATTTCCCCAAGAAGTAGTTACCGATCAGGGTACACAATTTCAAGGGGACTTGCTGCAAACAGTATGGGACACATTTGGGGTCCATCCCTTCCGCACGACGGCCTACAATCCCCAGACGAATGGGCTCTGCGAGAGGTTTAATGGGACCCTAAAGCAGTTGCTGCGGGCATATGCTGAATCGGAGGGGGGGGGTTGGGAGAAGTCATTGCAGCAGCTATTATTCGCGTACCGCGAAGTGCCGCAAGATTCCACAGGAGTCTCTCCTTTTGAGTTATTATATGCGCGAAGGGTACGAGGGCCTCTAGACCTAGTCCGGGAAAGCTGGGAAGGGCCATTCCAGGAACCTGAGGTTCCCATCCTGGAGTACGTGGTCCAAATTAGGGGAGAGATTGCAAAGTTTGATGCAGATTGCGCATTACCACATGCTGGGGGCACAGGAACGGCAGTGCCAGTACTACAACAAATGTCAGATGGGGATGGCAGAGGTGTTGTATCTCAGGCACAGGGTTGGTGGAGGCCAAATTCGTCCGGAGCCGGCAAAAATTGAGGTTTTCTTGAAGTGGCCTCACCCCACTGACCAAAAACAGGTACGTGCCTTCCTTGGTACTATCGGAAGTTTGTGCCCCAGTACAGCACCATTGCCAAGCCCTTAACTGACCTGACGACCAAAAAGTACACCCGAGCAATTGACTGGACCCCTGAGTGTGAACGGGCTTTTTCCCAGCTTAAGGAAATTTTGTCCCAGTCCCCAGTATTAGCAGCCCCCCGACTTTCGCAAGCGGTTCATTGTGCAAACCGATGCCTCAGTTTATGGAATAGGAGCTGTGTTGAGCCAAGTAGGGGAAGATGGATGTGAACACCCAGTGGCCTTTCTCTCGCGGAAGCTTGTCGACCATGAGGTAGCCTATGCCACTATTGAAAAGGAGTTTCTGGCTATAGTGTGGCCCCTTAAGAAGCTGCAGTCGTATGTGTATGGGTGCGAGTGAGTTTGGTCCTGCAACGGTACAACTTCTCTATTTCCCACAAAAGGGTAGAGATCACGGAAACGCGGATGGCTTGTCCCACCAGCAGGAACCAGACCCAGTTCTATGCAACACAGGAAGACCTATCACCGCCTCGCCCAGTCAGTAATGATTCTGAATCCCCCCTGGGAACGAGGCCTGAACAGTGAGGGAGGAATGTAAGGACATGAGATATGTGTTACAAATGTATTTGAAGCATCTCAGTCCTTGCAGTGATTAATGAACTTTTTAGCCCATTGTGTTCCCCCACCGGTCTGCTAGTGTATGTGTATTCATTCACAGGACTTATACTTTTGCAGTAGCAGGGGCATATTGTGTACTGTAATAATGTAAGGAAATGTAATGTCTGTTGTATTCATAGCCAGTAGAGGAATGTAACACCTCACAGAAAAGCATCTCATGGGATAAATTACTCCTCCGCAAGGGAACACTCAGGACTTAAACCAATTACCTGGTCATTGTTTGTTCTAGTGCCTGCCTTTGTCCCTCACTGGAGTTTGGCAGACTACACGGAGCCAACCCAGCAGGTGTTCGTCAGGGAAGTAATATCTGGGGGAGGTAGGAGGAAGTTAGAGGATAAGGGACTCACACCAATCAGGGAACGGTGCAACTCCCCTGGGTGGTTACAAGGATCGTGGGAAATTGGGAGCTTTGTGTGATCTGTGATAGTTTCTACTGTGTGGGATCCTGGAAACGCTTGGGTGGACTCATACGCTATCACTGCTGTGTGATCGGTGATAATTTCTACTGTGTGGGATCCTGGAAATGCTTGGGTGGACTCATACGCTATCACTGCTGTGTGATCGGTGATAATTTCTACTGAGTGGGATCCTGGAAACGCTTGGGTGGACTCATACGCTATCACTGCTGTGTGATCTGTGATAGTTTCTACTGTGTGGGATCCTGGAAACGCTTGGGTGGACTCATACGCTATCACTGCTGTGTGATCAGTGATAGTTTCTACTGTATGGGACCCTGGAAACGCTTGGGTGGACTCATACGCTATCACTGCTGTGTGATCTGTGATAGTTTCTACTGTGTGGGATCCTGGAAATGCTTGGGTGGACTCATACGCTATCACTGCTGTGTGATCGGTGATAGTTTCTACTGTGTGGGATCCTGGAAACGCTGGGGTGGACTCATACGCTATCACTGCTGTGTGATCAGTGATAGTTTCTACTGTGTGGGATCCTGGAAACGCTTGGGTGGACTCATACGCTATCACTGCTGTGTGATCGGTGATAATTTCTACTGTGTGGGATACTGGAAACGCTTGGGTGGACTCATACGGTATCACTGCTGTGTGATCTGTGATAGTTTCTACTGTGTGGGATCCTGGAAACGCTTGGGTGGACTCATACGCTATCACTGCTGTGTGATCTGTGATAGTTTCTACTGTGTGGGATCCTGGAAATGCTTGGGTGGACTCATACGCTATCACTGCTGTGTGATGGTGATAATTTCTACTGTGTGGGATCCTGGAAACACTGGGGTGGACTCATACGCTATCACTGCTGTGTGATCTGTGATAGTTTCTACTGTGTGGGATCCTGGAAATGCTTGGATGGACTCATACGCTATCACTGCTGTGTGATCTGTCATAGTTTCTACTGTGTGGGATCCTGGAAACGCTTGGGTGGACTCATACGGTATTCACTGCTGCGTGATCGGTGATAGTTTCTACCGTGTGGGATCCTGGAAACGCTTGGGTGGACTCATAGGCTATCACTGCTGTGTGATCTGTGATAGTTTCTACTGTATGGGTTCCTGGAAACGTTTGGGTGGACTCATATGCTATTCACTGCTGTGTGATCTGTGATAGTTTCTACTGTGTGGGACCCTGGAAACGCTGGGGTGGACTCATATGCTATCACTGCTGTGTGATCTGTGATAGTTTCTACTGTATGGGATCCTGGAAACGCTTGGGTGGACTTATACGGTATCACTGCTGTGTGATCGGTGATAGTTTCTACCGTGTGGGATCCTGGAAATGCTTGGGTGGACTCATACGCTATCACTGCTGTGTAATCTGTGATAGTTTCTACTGTGTGGGATCCTGGAAACGCTTGGGTGGACTCATACGCTATTCATTGCTGTGTGATCGGTGATAGTTTTGACTGGGTTGTATCCTGGAAATGCTGGGGTGGACGAATATGCTATTACTGCTGTGTGGATTGGGTAATAGTTTCTCCTGTGGGACTGTGCATCTCTAGCTATTTCGTGGAATTGTTCTGGGACTTTATACACTGCTGAGACTGGCCCTAAATGGACTGCTACCTGCAAATTATCTGTTCACTGTATTACCTCTTGTCCTTATATATTATCTATTTCTGTGTGCTGTGGAAAAGTAAACCATCACTTTGGTTTCATCTGCTCGGTGTCTGGGTGATTGAGAGAATCCTGTATCTTCACAAGACCCATTTCCAGCAACCATCACTCCAGTGTTCTAATGGTACATTGTGTTTGCTAAGTGCATTAGAAGACTAATGGATAATTAGAAAACCCTTGAAAACCCTTGTGCAATTATGTTAGCACAGCTGAAAATGGGTTTGCTCATTAGAGAAGCTATAAAACTGGCCTTCCTTTGAACTAGTTGAGTATCTGGAGCATCACATTTGTGGGTTTGATTATACTCTCCAAATGGCCAGAAAAAGAGAACTTTCATGTGAAACTCGACAGTCTATTCTTGTTAATAGAAATGAAGAGAAATTGGAAAGAAACTGAACATTTCCTACAATGGTGTGTACTACTCCCTTCAGGGAACAGCACAAAGGCTTTAACCAGAGTAGAAAAAGAAGTGGGAGGCCCCAGTGCACAACTGTGCAAGAAGACAAGTACATTAGAGTCTCTAGTTTGATAAATAGATGCCTCACAAGTCCTCAACTGGCAGCTTCATTAAATGGTACCCGCAAAACGCCAGTGTCAACGTCTATAGTGAAGAGGTGACTCCGGGATGCTGGCCTTCTAGGCAGAGTGGCAAAGAAAAAGCCATATCTGAGACTGGCCAATAAAAGGAAAAGATTAATATGGGCAAAAGAACACAGACATTGGACAGAGGATTGGAAAAAGTGTTATGGACAGACAAATCGAAGTTTGAGGTGTTTGGATCACACAGAAAAACATTTGTGAGACGCAGAACAAGTGAAAAATGCTGGAAGAGTGCCTGACGCCATCTGTCAAGCACGGTGGAGGTAATGTGATGGTCTGGGGCTGCTTTGGTGCTGGTAAAGTGGGAGATTTGTACAAGGTAAAAGGGATTGTGAATAAGGATGGCTATCACTCCATTTTGCAACGCCATGCCATACCCTGTGGACAGCGCTTGATTGGAGCCAATTTCCTCCTCCAACAGGACAATGACCCAAAGCACACCTCCAAATTATACAAGAACTATTTAGGGAAGAAGCAGGCAGCTGGTATTCTGTCTGTAATGAAGTGGCCAGTGCAGTCACCAGATCTCATCCCCATTAAGCTGTTGTGGGAGCAGCTTGACCGTATGGTATGCAAGAAGTGCCCATCAAGCCATCCTACTTGTGGGAGGTGCTTCAGGAAGCGTGGGGTGGGAGGTGCTTCAGGAAGCGTGGGGTGGGAGGTGCTTCAGGAAGCATGGGGTGACATTTCTTCAGATTACCTCAACAAAGTAACAGCTAGGTGCCAAAGGTCTGCAATGCTGTAATTGCTGCAGAAGGAGCATTCTTTGACGAAAGCAAAGTTTGAAGGACAAAATTATTATTTCAAATAAAAATCATTATTTCTAACCTTGCCAATGTCTTGACTATATGTTCTATTCATTTTGCAACTCATTTGATAAATAAAAGTCAGTTTTCATGTAAAACACAAAATTGTCTGGATGACCCCAAACTTTTGAATGGTAATGTCATACTTGCCTACCCTCCCGATTCGGCCGGGAGCCTCCCGAAAATCGGGTGCCGCTCCCGGCCCCCCGGAAAGGTAGGCAAGTCTCCCGGCCCCAGCGACCCACCTGCACGTCTCCTTTTTGCAGAGAGACTTTCCCCTGTGATTGCCTGACAGCTCCCTCCCGGAAGGAGGGAGTTAAATGTTGGCAACCCTGGGTAATGTACATATACACATACATATACATTTATTCAGCTAGCAGGCTGTGCAATGGGCTCGTGCATGGCCCCTTCTTACGCAAATGCGTACATGTATTCAGTGGAACTGGATTTATTTTTTACTGAGACCCAAGTGAGTAGTCGTGTATTTCAATACTTCTGGTATATAGATGACATATTGGTGTTGTGAAATAGAGTTGAACCAGTTGATTGCAAGGCGCAATGGTTCTGAGGTTCCAGTAAAATTATCCATGGTTGTCAGTAAATCCGGCATAAATATATTGGATGTAAAGATCTCAGTTAGAGCAGGCAAGTTGTATACCAATGTTTTTTTCAAAATCTACAGATCATAACACGTTACTAAAGTTTGACAGTTTCCATCCTAGATCAGCGATAGATAGTCTGCCTTAAGCTGGCCATCCACTATACAATTTTCTGTCAGATATCTGTCCAATCTGGCTGGTTGGATGAAAACCTGGTAATGTATGGGAGCAAATTACAGTCGATCATAGTTTTTTAAACACTGGAAAAAGGACAAAAAAAATTGTTACATTTGTGT